>JAWNOE010000047.1:330000-420942 GCA_035046095.1 Drosophila pseudotakahashii | reverse complement strand
ATTGCATTACGTATTGTTCTTGTTGTATGCACTTGGCTGGGTTCGATCAACTTTGGGAATATGCCATTCCGCATTTCCTGCCAATGCATTTAATATTGTTCTTGTTGTATGCACTTGGCTGGGTTCGATCAACTTTGGGAATATGCTATTCTGCATTCCCACGATCGCTGACCAAAAGGTGCAAGCTCAGCGCACGTGGCTAAGCCCGGATGAACTTTATCGAGGGCATTGGTTGCAGACCAGCGACAGCGACAAAAAGTAACAGCCAATCAGAATAAGGAACGTTAACAGAAGCAGCAGCAGCGACAGAGACGGTGGCAGCGATGGATCGACGCGTAGTTGTAATTAATAATTGTTTAGCTTAAGTAAAGTTAGTTCTTAACACAACTCAATAAAGAAAAGTTTGTTTTTTTATATTAAAATAAAATTCATTCTTTTAACTGGCGCCCGAACAGGGACCTGATTAAAAATCGCGAAAGGCAACAAGTTCCGCGTCTCGCGAAGTACAGAAAAAACTCTGACGTTTCGTTCAAAGCCTCAACCTAATCCGTGTGAAGTGAGAAGAAAAATCCGAGACCCGGAAGTGAAAAAGTGCCGTTAATAATAACGCCGCTATACCGTCACTCCTAGAAAAGGACTTTTGCCTAGTGAATTAATCAGGCCGACATCATCGCCGTGATCCCTTTAGTATCCGTTCGAAGGGAACGTGAAAAGAGTACAGAGGAGGCCCCACAGTAAACCCGCACTGAGGAGAGATCGCTACAGCGCAGGATAAACCGGAATCTGCCAATCCTGTCTTCACGAGAGCACGCCGAAATATGATATTACTGTAAGAATAGTTTTAAGAAAATCTATCGAAACCCAAAAGGAAAAATTCTAAAAGAAACAAATATTACACAAATAGAAATTAAGAAAGATACAAATTATAGGAAAAAAAAATCCTTGCAAAACAATTGACAAATCCACACTACAATCAAACCCATAATTCTTTAGGAAAAGAACTTCCGAATTCTGAGCAATTAAAATTAAAATCTAATCTCAATTCTTTAGTGCTCATATATCTCAAATGCCCGAACAAGATCTAGCAGACAGACTCGCGAATCTTGCCGCACCCTCGTCAGTAGGCAACGTACAAGTAAATCCGCGAATCATGACCGAGAAAGATATTGAGGAAAAAATTAAACTTGTCCTAGAGGCAAATCTTAGTAATCTAGTAAAAGAAATTCTTAATCCCAACAAGGATTTTTCCAAGTATACAGATCAAACAATAAAGAGAGAATTATCGCACAATCTTAGCGACTTAGACAAACTACCAGACATTGTACGGACACTTAGGGATTTCTCAGGAAATAAAAGCGAATATTCTTCATGGAAAAAAAGTGTAGAAAGGGTGTTGAAAATTTACGAAGTCAGAATCGGCTCGCCTAAATACTACGGAATCCTGTTGGCAATCCGAAACAAAATTATTGGACAAGCAGACGCAGTCTTAGAATCATATAATACACCCTTAGATTGGACGGCCATATCAAAATGCCTAACAGCGCATTTTGCAGACAAACGAGACCTAAAGACTTTGGAATATCAGCTTTATGCTCTTAATCAAGGTAGCAATAGTATAGTCGATTATTACCAGGCAGTGTATCAACAGCTGTCATTGATTTTAAACCAGATCGCTAACTTAGATGCCTCACAAGAAACTGTGCAATCTCTAACAGCTATGTACAGAGAAAAAGCTTTGGACACTTTCGTCAGAGGCCTTAACGGAAATTTGGCACAACTGTTGGCTATTAAAGAGCCACACGATTTGGGACACGCTTTACATTTGTGTAGTTTACTTGAGAATCAAAACACTAGGAACAGTCAGACGCCAAAAACTCCATATTTAGCAAGGGCACCTATATTACCACCCAAGCCCCAACAGCCATACAGGGCGGTAGCCGTCAAACAAAGCTTTCATCCACAGCTGTACCATAACCCAAACCAAATACAGTGGGTACCCGTAACTGGAGCAAATCCAATTACTCAGGCTAATCAATTTAAATCTTACAAACAACCCTATTCAAACCAAGCCAGTGCAATAGCATCTTACAACACACCAAAACCTCCCCCACGACCCCAACCGAAACCGGTACCTATGGATGTCGATCAGTCAGTTCGCTCGCGTCATATAAATTATATGAACAAGCCGGCAAATAATGACTTCGTCGGGAAAAGACCTCTCAGCACTGCCAACGTCCCAAATACCAATAAAATGCCAAGACAATTCCACATTCAACCAGAAATAGAAAATACTGCGCAGCCAAATCTAGAAGAAGGTACACCAAACTCAGAGCAGGAATATTATCAGTTAGTAGAGGAAAACAATATAAATGAGCTTCAGGAAGAATACGTATGGCAAAATGATACCGAACAGCAGGAATACATAGATATGTCAGAGCTCTATTTTTTAGAATAAATCGTTCCTCATTGCCTTACTTTAGAGTAACCACGGGGAACGGAAAAATCCTAAAATTTTTAATAGATACGGGCTCAAACCAAAATTATATTCAAAATCAATTAGTACCAAAACCAAAACCAAATGAGGAAATTTTTCCGTTAGCTCAGTTGGAGGCACTACTAAAATTACACAACACGCAATACTTAAACTCCCTAACATTTCGGATACTCCCATGAAATTTTTTTTACTAGAGACCCTAAAAACCTTCCACGGTATATTGGGCAACGACACAATGAAAAGACTAGGAGCAATTATAGATGTGAAAAACGATACTTTAATACTTGGAAATAAACGCAAAATTAAAATTCACCAATTAGCAACACAAGCAGTAAATACAATTGGACCGCAAGTTAGCCACATGTCCGAGTCTCAAAAATCAATTATAAATACCCTCGTACAAAGTCACAAGACCCTCTTTGCAGATCCCGATACAAAGTTAGCATACACAACTAAAGTTGTAGGCGAGATCAGAACTTCGTCAGATTCCCCAGTTTACGGAAAACACTACCCATATCCAATATCATTAAAACAGGAAGTAGAAAAACAAATAAATGAGATGCTAAGAGACGGCATTATAAGACCCTCAAGATCACCATATAATGCACCAGTATGGGTAGTTCCGAAAAAGTCCGGTCAGTCAGTAGAAAAAAAGTACAGATTAGTAATCGACTATAGGAAACTTAATGAAGTCACTATCTCAGATCGGTACCCGATCCCCGAAATTGGCGAAATTATTGCACAACTTGGCGACAACAAGTATTTCTCGGTATTAGATCTCAAGAGTGGCTTTCACCAAATACCATTGAAAGACACGGACATAGAAAAAACAGCATTCGCTGTAAACGGCGGAAAATACGAATTTACGAGACTTCCGTTCGGCCTAAAAAATTCTCCATCAATTTTTCAAAGAGCTTTAGATGACATACTGAGAGAATACATAGGGAAAATTTGCTATGTATACGTAGACGACATCATAGTCTTTAGCAAAAATGAAGTAGACCACGGTCAAAATCTTGAAAAGGTATTTTCAACACTACAAAACGCAAACATGAGAGTTCAAATAGAGAAATGTCATTTTTTCAAAAACGAAGTAGATTTTTTGGGGTACACAATATCAGAAAACGGAGTTAAAACTAACATAGATAAAATAAAAGCAATTACAAAATTTCCAGTCCCGAAAACATTAAAAGAGCTCCGCTCTTTCCTAGGCATGACAGGTTATTACAGGCGGTTTATAAAAGATTATGCAAAAATAGCAAAACCTTTAACCATTCTCCTAAGAGGTGAGGAAGGCCGTATATCCAAGACCAAGTCAAGCAAAACTGCTATCAACCTGAGCAGGGATGCGATTACCGCATTCGAGAAACTTAAAAATACCCTCGTCTCCAGAGACGTAACCCTTGCATACCCAGATTTCGGAAAAGAATTCCAGCTGACTACCGATGCCTCAAGCTACGCAATAGGCGCAGTATTGGAACAAAACCATAGGCCAATAACATTTATTTCGCGCACTCTGTCAAAAACCGAAGAAAACTACGCAACCAACGAACGAGAGATGCTCGCTATCGTTTGGGCTCTGCAAAGTTTAAGACATTATCTTTACGGGTATTCGAAGGTGGTAATATACACGGACCACCAGCCCCTGAGTTTCTCAAATAGCGTAAATAACCACAACGCTAAGCTAAAACGCTGGAGAGACCTCGTTGGCGAATATAACCACGAGATCAGGTACAAGCCCGGAGTAGCTAATGTAGTGGCAGATGCTTTATCCCGAGCCCCCGCTGAAGTAAATTCAATCAGCTCCTCAGCATCAGTCCATAGCGACGACAGCTCGTCACACAACCTCATATTTTCGGTAGAAGCCCCAATTAACGTATTTAAAAACCAGATATATTTACTGACTGCTGACACAGATTCCTATAGTTTTGAAATACCATTTCCAACGTACCACAGACATATAATTAAACAAAAATCTTACACAGAAGAAAAACTTATTGCAATTTTAACTACCAGACTTGATCCTAAACTCATAAACGGAATCATTACATCTGAAGAAGTAATGGGAAAAATTCAAAACATTTACCCCACGTTCTTCAAATCATATAAAGTAAGGTTTACTCAAAACGAAATAGACGACGTAACTTCAGAATCTCAACAAAACGAAATAATTACACTCGAACATAAAAGAGCCCATAGGGATGCAAAAGAAAATAAAATACAAATCCTAAAAAATTATTTTTTTCCACAAGCAATGAAGAAAATTCAAGCAGTAGTTCAAGCCTGCCAAACTTGTAAAGAATCAAAATACGATAGACACCCCCCAAAAGGAGAAATACAACCGACCCCTATTCCTAATTACCCAGGAGAAATAGTTCACATTGATATTTATATTACAGAAAAACATAGAGTTTTAACAGGAATCGACAAATTTTCAAAATATGCTCAAGTAAAAATTTTAGAGTCAAGAGCATCTGAAGACATTAAAAACCCGCTGAGGGAAATGTTAATTGCCTTCGGTATGCCAAAACTGATAATAATGGACAACGAACGCTCATTAGGCTCAGCAGCAATCAAGTTTATGTTAGAGGACGAAGTCAAAATATCAGTACACACGACTGATCCGTATGCATCAACAAGCAACGGACAAATAGAGAGGTTCCATTCAACGTTAACCGAAATCATGCGGTGTCTTAAAAAAGACAACGGGAGCATAACATTCGAGAACTTAATTTTTAAAGCCGTTCAGGAATATAACAAATCAATACATTCTGTAATTAAAGATAGCCCCATAAATATATTTTTTAGAAGAACAATATCAAGTTCAGCAGAAGACATAGAAAAGAAACGAGAAGAAATTAAACTAAAAATCCAGAAAAAACAAGCTACCGACCTCGAATATCACAATCAGGGCAAAATGCAACCAAAACTTTTTAGACCAGGCGACACAATACACGTAAAAATAGACAAAAGGTTAGGAACTAAACTGACACCTAGATATAAAGCCGAGAAAGTAGCAGAAAACAAAACAACCACTATTAAAACTCAAACGGGAAAAATCATACATAAGAATAATATTAGAACATAATTTTTCAGACTATTTTTACCAACGTGCCTGGGCATAACCACAGTCCTAGATTACTCCAACTCACAAATCATCTCACTTGAAACCGGACTAGCAGCTAAGCAAGACGGGACATTTAAAATCATCCACATCTTCAACTTAACCAGCTATGAAGAAACTCTGGCGAAGTTAGAAGAATCATCTCATCTACTCACCGCATCTCATCCATTACATCCCTACCTTTCCTACGAATTAAAACAGATTCATACCGACTTACGCATTCTCCAAAATCAAAAAAGACAAAAAAGGGCAATAGAAGCAATAGGTACAGCATGGAAATGGCTGGCGGGATCTCCAGACCATCACGACTACGAGATCTTGGAAAATAAGATAAATGAGCAATTAGAAAACAACAATAAACAAGTTATAATTAACAGATTAATTAATCAAAAGATTAATCAACTAACTAATGTTACAAATGCAATAATAAAAGTTACCCAGAGCTCGGAAGAAATAGTTAATCGAAAAGCAAATATTTTAAAGTATAAAATTCAATTATTAAAAGAAGAAATAACCAACATTATATACTCAATTACATGGGCAAAATCTAACACAATAAACTCTTTTGTATTCACAAGCATAGAAACCACAGTGGTAGAAAATATATTTAAAAAAGAAAATGACTTATTTTTTAACATAGAAGAATTACTAGAATTTGCTAAAGTTAAATTAGCCACAAATGGCAACGACCTCATTTATATTATCAGTTCCCAACCATTAAAACAGATAATTGTAGAACTTTAAAAATCAAAGCAATAAAAAAAGCACAAATAATCAACGATATAAAATACGAAAATTTGTTAGAATGTAAGAGGCAATTATTTGCAATTAAAAAACCTTGCGAATCCCATAATGATAAGACCATTTGTAATTCAGAAAATTTATTAGATTTAAGCAATGACACTTGCGTAAACGCTCTCCTGAACCTTCGAGAACCCGAATGTAAGACGATCAACAATCAACACATACCGGATTTCGAGGAAATACTGCCAGGCACCATACTGCTAAACGACTTCAATGGGCTAGTCTCGCTAGACGAAAAACTCCTGCAACTACAAGGCTCCTTCATAATACAATATCGTAATTCAACAGTAACTATTGGCGAAACAACTTACAAGTCGAGAGAAATCAACATAGTCGAACCAGAACCTCCAATATTCCAACTAATGGGAGAAAAGACGAAGTTAGAGGAAGTTCTCTCACTACAAATGGTCAAGGAACTCAACATTAACAACACAAAAGCGCTGGAAAAATTAAGAAGCAAAACCACTATGGAATCTACCGTTAGCTACGGATTCGCCATCATCCTACTTCTACTAATAATAGGATCGATCACCGAACTCCTAAGAAGACGTAAAGCTACGGAGACTACAGCAGCTTCCGTGCCAGAAACGCAAGAAAAACCCCCGCATTCTGGACCTATACTCTACTACGTTGCGACCGAGGACAGTCGCGTTTAAGGAGGGAAGAGTTAACACCCAACATTACATAAGTAAGACGATTATTGGCCAATTGCATTACGTATTGTTCTTGTTGTATGCACTTGGCTGGGTTCGATCAACTTTGGGAATATGCCATTCCGCATTTCCTGCCAATGCATTTAATATTGTTCTTGTTGTATGCACTTGGCTGGGTTCGATCAACTTTGGGAATATGCTATTCTGCATTCCCACGATCGCTGACCAAAAGGTGCAAGCTCAGCGCACGTGGCTAAGCCCGGATGAACTTTATCGAGGGCATTGGTTGCAGACCAGCGACAGCGACAAAAAGTAACAGCCAATCAGAATAAGGAACGTTAACAGAAGCAGCAGCAGCGACAGAGACGGTGGCAGCGATGGATCGACGCGTAGTTGTAATTAATAATTGTTTAGCTTAAGTAAAGTTAGTTCTTAACACAACTCAATAAAGAAAAGTTTGTTTTTTTATATTAAAATAAAATTCATTCTTTTAACTTATATACTTTATAGGGTCGGAAACGCTTCCTTCTCCATGTTACATACTTTTCCACGAATACAATATACCCTTTTACTCTACGAGTAACGGGTATAATAATGCTCAATAATTAAATATTTTTGAAAAAGTATTGCTAATGAAAATTCAGTTTATTATTTTTTGAAAAAGTAATGCCAATTGAAAAGCATTGCATTACTTTTCAAATAAGTAATGCCAATGAAAAAACAATTCATTACTTCTACCAAAAGTAATGCTCATGGAAAAATATTTCATTACATTTGAAAAATTCAATTCTAATGCTTATTTTTCAGTAAAAATAATAATGGTAATGGAACATTTTCAAAATCAATAGAAAATATCAGCCCTTCTTAAATGAACTTAGCTTTGTGACTTCTGAATGGAAATAAAGCTGAAGTTATGCCTAATTTAATTTCGTTTATTGGGCCTTTTCAAGAATTCGCTGTTGTTTTATAGGCATCTCTAAATTGTTCCATAACATCTTTGGATCACAATTTGTATAGCCAATCCTCTTTTGAAGAATAAGCTGTTTTTCGATATCCACCTCAAAAGATCCCAATAAAACATAGGATCCAAACTTAAAATGACATCAATGGCCTAACCTCTTCTGAAGAATTCGCGGTTTTTCGATATTCACCTTAAGTGTCCCACAATGGTGTTCATCGTTAATATTTTTCAAGTTTCTATATTGAGTAGTTTGGTAATTGTAGTCAAGTCTTACATAGTACGTCAAAATCTCTCAAGAGGGCCACCCCTGATCCGAAGGTTCGATTTTCGTTTTAACGATATTGCAAAAGTTTGAGTTCCTTGAATCTAGAAGTCAATGCTGATGAAGCTGTTCGACTTCTTCACAAAACTTTTAAAAGTGATTATTTTCAACAAGTAAAAAATATAATATAGCTCGTATGTCTTACTTGTTTTTTAGGAGAAATTTATTTGTTAATTTTTGTCGGCTTATTTTAGCAAATGATTTTTTTGCTTTTCGAGGGAATTCCCTTGCAAAGGGAATTATGATTTCAGTCAGAAGTTTGCAACGCGGTGTAGGAGACGTTTCCGACCCCTTAACTATATAAAAATTCTTGATCAGCATGACAAGACGAGTCGATCTAGCCATGTCCGTCTGTCCGTCCGTCTGTCCGGCTGTTTCTACGCAAACTAGTCTCTCAGTTTTCCCAACTTTTCCAACTTTCTAAAAATACTTCTTTCTTTTGCAGGTAGTATATATGTCGGAAGCGACCGGATCGGACAACTATATCTTATAGATCTCATAGGAAGGATCGAAAAAAAACGTAAAAAAATTCTAGCTTTGGTGTTTTTTGAAATATTACCTTCAACTTTTGGGAATACTATTTTTTAAATATTTCTGAATTTCGAATAAAATTTTTAAAAAATCGGATGACTATATCATATAGCTGCCATAGGAACGGTCGGAAAATTAATTGGAAATTAACAGTAAAAAAATTATATCTTTGTTGACTTTTATTACATTCTCTTCTTCTCTGGGATATGACTTTTCTTTAACATTTCAAAATGTCGTATTAAATTAAACAAAATTCTGACTTTCAATTGTTTTTGTAAATGAATAGGAATGATCTGCATAGTCTTTAGCAAAAATGAAGTAGACCACGGTCAAAATCTTGAAAAGGTATTTTCAACACTACAAAACGCAAACATGAGAGTTCAAATAGAGAAATGTCATTTTTTCAAAAACGAAGTAGATTTTTTGGGGTACACAATATCAGAAAACGGAGTTAAAACTAACATAGATAAAATAAAAGCAATTACAAAATTTCCAGTCCCGAAAACATTAAAAGAGCTCCGCTCTTTCCTAGGCATGACAGGTTATTACAGGCGGTTTATAAAAGATTATGCAAAAATAGCAAAACCTTTAACCATTCTCCTAAGAGGTGAGGAAGGCCGTATATCCAAGACCAAGTCAAGCAAAACTGCTATCAACCTGAGCAGGGATGCGATTACCGCATTCGAGAAACTTAAAAATACCCTCGTCTCCAGAGACGTAACCCTTGCATACCCAGATTTCGGAAAAGAATTCCAGCTGACTACCGATGCCTCAAGCTACGCAATAGGCGCAGTATTGGAACAAAACCATAGGCCAATAACATTTATTTCGCGCACTCTGTCAAAAACCGAAGAAAACTACGCAACCAACGAACGAGAGATGCTCGCTATCGTTTGGGCTCTGCAAAGTTTAAGACATTATCTTTACGGGTATTCGAAGGTGGTAATATACACGGACCACCAGCCCCTGAGTTTCTCAAATAGCGTAAATAACCACAACGCTAAGCTAAAACGCTGGAGAGACCTCGTTGGCGAATATAACCACGAGATCAGGTACAAGCCCGGAGTAGCTAATGTAGTGGCAGATGCTTTATCCCGAGCCCCCGCTGAAGTAAATTCAATCAGCTCCTCAGCATCAGTCCATAGCGACGACAGCTCGTCACACAACCTCATATTTTCGGTAGAAGCCCCAATTAACGTATTTAAAAACCAGATATATTTACTGACTGCTGACACAGATTCCTATAGTTTTGAAATACCATTTCCAACGTACCACAGACATATAATTAAACAAAAATCTTACACAGAAGAAAAACTTATTGCAATTTTAACTACCAGACTTGATCCTAAACTCATAAACGGAATCATTACATCTGAAGAAGTAATGGGAAAAATTCAAAACATTTACCCCACGTTCTTCAAATCATATAAAGTAAGGTTTACTCAAAACGAAATAGACGACGTAACTTCAGAATCTCAACAAAACGAAATAATTACACTCGAACATAAAAGAGCCCATAGGGATGCAAAAGAAAATAAAATACAAATCCTAAAAAATTATTTTTTTCCACAAGCAATGAAGAAAATTCAAGCAGTAGTTCAAGCCTGCCAAACTTGTAAAGAATCAAAATACGATAGACACCCCCCAAAAGGAGAAATACAACCGACCCCTATTCCTAATTACCCAGGAGAAATAGTTCACATTGATATTTATATTACAGAAAAACATAGAGTTTTAACAGGAATCGACAAATTTTCAAAATATGCTCAAGTAAAAATTTTAGAGTCAAGAGCATCTGAAGACATTAAAAACCCGCTGAGGGAAATGTTAATTGCCTTCGGTATGCCAAAACTGATAATAATGGACAACGAACGCTCATTAGGCTCAGCAGCAATCAAGTTTATGTTAGAGGACGAAGTCAAAATATCAGTACACACGACTGATCCGTATGCATCAACAAGCAACGGACAAATAGAGAGGTTCCATTCAACGTTAACCGAAATCATGCGGTGTCTTAAAAAAGACAACGGGAGCATAACATTCGAGAACTTAATTTTTAAAGCCGTTCAGGAATATAACAAATCAATACATTCTGTAATTAAAGATAGCCCCATAAATATATTTTTTAGAAGAACAATATCAAGTTCAGCAGAAGACATAGAAAAGAAACGAGAAGAAATTAAACTAAAAATCCAGAAAAAACAAGCTACCGACCTCGAATATCACAATCAGGGCAAAATGCAACCAAAACTTTTTAGACCAGGCGACACAATACACGTAAAAATAGACAAAAGGTTAGGAACTAAACTGACACCTAGATATAAAGCCGAGAAAGTAGCAGAAAACAAAACAACCACTATTAAAACTCAAACGGGAAAAATCATACATAAGAATAATATTAGAACATAATTTTTCAGACTATTTTTACCAACGTGCCTGGGCATAACCACAGTCCTAGATTACTCCAACTCACAAATCATCTCACTTGAAACCGGACTAGCAGCTAAGCAAGACGGGACATTTAAAATCATCCACATCTTCAACTTAACCAGCTATGAAGAAACTCTGGCGAAGTTAGAAGAATCATCTCATCTACTCACCGCATCTCATCCATTACATCCCTACCTTTCCTACGAATTAAAACAGATTCATACCGACTTACGCATTCTCCAAAATCAAAAAAGACAAAAAAGGGCAATAGAAGCAATAGGTACAGCATGGAAATGGCTGGCGGGATCTCCAGACCATCACGACTACGAGATCTTGGAAAATAAGATAAATGAGCAATTAGAAAACAACAATAAACAAGTTATAATTAACAGATTAATTAATCAAAAGATTAATCAACTAACTAATGTTACAAATGCAATAATAAAAGTTACCCAGAGCTCGGAAGAAATAGTTAATCGAAAAGCAAATATTTTAAAGTATAAAATTCAATTATTAAAAGAAGAAATAACCAACATTATATACTCAATTACATGGGCAAAATCTAACACAATAAACTCTTTTGTATTCACAAGCATAGAAACCACAGTGGTAGAAAATATATTTAAAAAAGAAAATGACTTATTTTTTAACATAGAAGAATTACTAGAATTTGCTAAAGTTAAATTAGCCACAAATGGCAACGACCTCATTTATATTATCAGTCTCCCAACCATTAAAACAGATAATTGTAGAACTTTAAAAATCAAAGCAATAAAAAAAGCACAAATAATCAACGATATAAAATACGAAAATTTGTTAGAATGTAAGAGGCAATTATTTGCAATTAAAAAACCTTGCGAATCCCATAATGATAAGACCATTTGTAATTCAGAAAATTTATTAGATTTAAGCAATGACACTTGCGTAAACGCTCTCCTGAACCTTCGAGAACCCGAATGTAAGACGATCAACAATCAACACATACCGGATTTCGAGGAAATACTGCCAGGCACCATACTGCTAAACGACTTCAATGGGCTAGTCTCGCTAGACGAAAAACTCCTGCAACTACAAGGCTCCTTCATAATACAATATCGTAATTCAACAGTAACTATTGGCGAAACAACTTACAA
Organism: Drosophila pseudotakahashii; assembly: GCA_035046095.1. Taxonomy (NCBI): domain Eukaryota; kingdom Metazoa; phylum Arthropoda; class Insecta; order Diptera; family Drosophilidae; genus Drosophila; species Drosophila pseudotakahashii. The sequence goes on along the minus strand of JAWNOE010000047.1, from coordinate 408,490 downwards.
GTCGAGAGAAATCAACATAGTCGAACCAGAACCTCCAATATTCCAACTAATGGGAGAAAAGACGAAGTTAGAGGAAGTTCTCTCACTACAAATGGTCAAGGAACTCAACATTAACAACACAAAAGCGCTGGAAAAATTAAGAAGCAAAACCACTATGGAATCTACCGTTAGCTACGGATTCGCCATCATCCTACTTCTACTAATAATAGGATCGATCACCGAACTCCTAAGAAGACGTAAAGCTACGGAGACTACAGCAGCTTCCGTGCCAGAAACGCAAGAAAAACCCCCGCATTCTGGACCTATACTCTACTACGTTGCGACCGAGGACAGTCGCGTTTAAGGAGGGAAGAGTTAACACCCAACATTACATAAGTAAGACGATTATTGGCCAATTGCATTACGTATTGTTCTTGTTGTATGCACTTGGCTGGGTTCGATCAACTTTGGGAATATGCCATTCCGCATTTCCTGCCAATGCATTTAATATTGTTCTTGTTGTATGCACTTGGCTGGGTTCGATCAACTTTGGGAATATGCTATTCTGCATTCCCACGATCGCTGACCAAAAGGTGCAAGCTCAGCGCACGTGGCTAAGCCCGGATGAACTTTATCGAGGGCATTGGTTGCAGACCAGCGACAGCGACAAAAAGTAACAGCCAATCAGAATAAGGAACGTTAACAGAAGCAGCAGCAGCGACAGAGACGGTGGCAGCGATGGATCGACGCGTAGTTGTAATTAATAATTGTTTAGCTTAAGTAAAGTTAGTTCTTAACACAACTCAATAAAGAAAAGTTTGTTTTTTTATATTAAAATAAAATTCATTCTTTTAACTTATATACTTTATAGGGTCGGAAACGCTTCCTTCTCCATGTTACATACTTTTCCACGAATACAATATACCCTTTTACTCTACGAGTAACGGGTATAATAATGCTCAATAATTAAATATTTTTGAAAAAGTATTGCTAATGAAAATTCAGTTTATTATTTTTTGAAAAAGTAATGCCAATTGAAAAGCATTGCATTACTTTTCAAATAAGTAATGCCAATGAAAAAACAATTCATTACTTCTACCAAAAGTAATGCTCATGGAAAAATATTTCATTACATTTGAAAAATTCAATTCTAATGCTTATTTTTCAGTAAAAATAATAATGGTAATGGAACATTTTCAAAATCAATAGAAAATATCAGCCCTTCTTAAATGAACTTAGCTTTGTGACTTCTGAATGGAAATAAAGCTGAAGTTATGCCTAATTTAATTTCGTTTATTGGGCCTTTTCAAGAATTCGCTGTTGTTTTATAGGCATCTCTAAATTGTTCCATAACATCTTTGGATCACAATTTGTATAGCCAATCCTCTTTTGAAGAATAAGCTGTTTTTCGATATCCACCTCAAAAGATCCCAATAAAACATAGGATCCAAACTTAAAATGACATCAATGGCCTAACCTCTTCTGAAGAATTCGCGGTTTTTCGATATTCACCTTAAGTGTCCCACAATGGTGTTCATCGTTAATATTTTTCAAGTTTCTATATTGAGTAGTTTGGTAATTGTAGTCAAGTCTTACATAGTACGTCAAAATCTCTCAAGAGGGCCACCCCTGATCCGAAGGTCCGATTTTCGTTTTAACGATATTGCAAAAGTTTGAGTTCCTTGAATCTAGAAGTCAATGCTGATGAAGCTGTTCGACTTCTTCACAAAACTTTTAAAAGTGATTATTTTCAACAAGTAAAAAATATAATATAGCTCGTATGTCTTACTTGTTTTTTAGGAGAAATTTATTTGTTAATTTTTGTCGGCTTATTTTAGCAAATGATTTTTTTGCTTTTCGAGGGAATTCCCTTGCAAAGGGAATTATGATTTCAGTCAGAAGTTTGCAACGCGGTGTAGGAGACGTTTCCGACCCCTTAACTATATAAAAATTCTTGATCAGCATGACAAGACGAGTCGATCTAGCCATGTCCGTCTGTCCGTCCGTCTGTCCGGCTGTTTCTACGCAAACTAGTCTCTCAGTTTTCCCAACTTTTCCAACTTTCTAAAAATACTTCTTTCTTTTGCAGGTAGTATATATGTCGGAAGCGACCGGATCGGACAACTATATCTTATAGATCTCATAGGAAGGATCGAAAAAAAACGTAAAAAAATTCTAGCTTTGGTGTTTGAAATATTACCTTCAACTTTTGGGAATACTATTTTTTAAATATTTCTGAATTTCGAATAAAATTTTTAAAAAATCGGATGACTATATCATATAGCTGCCATAGGAACGGTCGGAAAATTAATTGGAAATTAACAGTAAAAAAATTATATCTTTGTTGACTTTTATTACATTCTCTTCTTCTCTGGGATATGACTTTTCTTTAACATTTCAAAATGTCGTATTAAATTAAACAAAATTCTGACTTTCAATTGTTTTTGTAAATGAATAGGAATGATCTGCAAGGGTATATAAGCTTTGGCTGGTCGAAAAGCTTCCTTTCCTGTTAAAAATAAGTTCTTCCATTTCAATGCATTTCCCAAATTCTTATATCTCATGTGAATGTATGCAACAATTTTTTTTGTTTTTGCAGACGCATGCAAAAATACAACAATTTTGTAGAAGAGGAGAGAGAGAGAGAGGTACTTAAATAAAAAGCATATCTTAATGGGCAGCGCATAAAGGTTGCTAAACTTTAATAAAATTAAGAAAATAAAACTTAATTTTTTTTTATTTTCATGATCCAGATCCTAAGATGTTATTAAAATAAATAGAAATAAGCGTTGATGCGGCACCCTCCGGAAGTAGCAATTTTTAACCGTTCTTTTATGGTGTTTTATCTCATACTTTATCGTGTGTGAAAATAGATTGATTGTGTCTGCTAGTTATTTTTAAAAAAATAAAAAACCGAAAAGTACGTAAAATTTTCCAACTTTAGTTTGGATTATCTATATCCAATAAATTATCTATTCCAATAAATTTTACTTTTAGTTCGTTGGAAAGTTCAATCTTTTAAGAAAAAAAAACGCAAAAAACTGCACCATTCTACTTGTCTTAGAACGGACGTACATGACTAGATCGACTCGGCTAGTGATCCTGATCAAGAATATATATACTGTATAGGGGCGGAAATGCACGAATACAATATACCCTTTTACTCTACGAGTAACGGGTATAAAAATATGGACGATCAAGCGCACAAAGAACTCTCTGAGAGAGCTTGCCTAAAGAGGAAGAAACCAGACTGTGGAATGGGGGTAAGGCTTAAATTCACAATTATGATTTAAATTTTGGTTTAAAAACCCTTAAGTATATATTTTGATCATTTTTTGTATTTATTTTAAAACCACGAACTTTGAAATTGTACTTTGTTCGTGCCAAAGCGGCGCTGTTATGGGCCTTACCAGTCGTGAAAGCAGTTCTTCCAGATGTTTCGCATCTTGCTCTCTCGCACCATTAAGTGTCTCCACTCCACTCTCCAAGCCGCTTTTAAAACCTCCACCATCATAGCTTTAAGTTAGTTCTAATTTACAAGTGCAGAAGTGAAGTCGAAGTTTGAATAAACCGTGAAGTAGACCTAGTTCTGCCACCGTATCTTCTTATTTCTCAGGATTTGCAACCACAACCTGAAGGAAAAGCCGCCCCGCGCCGTTCACCGGCGGATTTTCCAAGTTCCTCTTCAAAAGTACGACCGTTGTGACGAACCCACCTAGAAGGTGTCCGGAATGCCTATCCTAGTTTTAAGAGAAATACCTTGAATTCTGTTAAGTTATTAGTGTTAAAAGAGACACCAAAAACTTCCGGGGTGGCAACGCCAGCCGATATTAGCCGAGACACCTTAAATACTAGAAATCCTGAACTAAGATACTAGTAGTAGGAGAATTCTATAAATCCCGAAAGCGGGAAAAGGGGAGAAAGGGAAAGGGGCCACACAACTAAGGGCTCTTCTATCGGGATCGCGGAACGGGCAAGACGTGTGCTCCGGAGTTTTCCTTTCGCAGGGCAGAAGATCGCGGGACAGGCCAGCTTAGACGCCTGACACGACTGTTCTCGTGTTTCTAACCGCGTGTGTTCCGACAGTTCAAGGTAGCGAGGTTCTACGCATCGTTTCGCTGGTGATCGTAAGGAAGATGAAAGATACAGGAGACGGACGAGTCTAGGTTAGTACGACTAGGTTCACATGTGTTCAAAACGGTGTAGCGGAATCGAGCGAGGATGATTTGAATAAATGGTAAAGAATATATAACCGAATATCTCGACCCCGTGTTTTTCCTTTCTTGGTCCTGTTCTAGACTAGGACAAAATCTAACCTCGCCTAACCTTATTCTTACCGTTGCTTTAGACTTGAACGCGGACATCCTTCCCGTTTGTCACGGTAGTCGTATTTCCGTCCCGTCCCAGCCAGTCGAATGAGTCCAATCTTCTTGTCCCCTTACTACTTAACGCCCGCAAAGTATCCTTCTCGGCTCGGCCTCGCCCGAAGGTCCAGCCCGGTGAATTTCTCGGCTCCGACGCGAAACGCGGGACTCTGACGCTCGCAAAGCATCCTTCCCGGCTCGGCCTCGCCCGAAGGTCCAGCCCGGTGGATTTTCCATCACCGACGCCCGCGAATTGAAATTCCCCACTTGGCATCGCCTGAAGATACGGTCCGTCAGGTCGTGACCAGGGAATAGGGCTCGTCTGCTTTTTCCTCGACACTAAGAAGAACCTTCGGTGGAGACCCCCTTCAACAATACCCGTTCGCTTGTGGAACGGGACGCCCCCTAGTCCAGTGTTTTGGTGATTTACAAATTTTTTGTAAGGGACTCTTGAATCCGACTGAGATCTGTACCCCGGCCTAGAAAACATCCTTACACTGTTCTTATTTCTACTGCCGACCAGCTAGATATTTCCAATATTTCGAAGCCAATTTTCTTATATCTGTCTGATTGGCCATTTCTATTGTGCATACTATCGCCATATTCCGGCTTCCTTTTCGTATTGCCTTTTCCACCTGCACACGATCGCCATTTTCCGGCTTATTTATTCGTTTTCCCCATTTCCATACATATTTGTGTTCATATTCATTCAATCCAGATGCCTACTCCATAATGTACGTACATATGCCCGTCCATCTCAACACATGTACACTTCCATTCGCGGTGCACCCTACGAACATTTCTACAACGATATACTACAATACAGTCCACATCACTTATATTTTTCAAATATAATACCCTGCAGTTCCCGAATTCAGCCCGAGCGCTAAAATAGCACTGAGTCGACTGCAACGCTCTCCCAAATTTCTCTCTCTCAAAATCATAGAAAAACGAGACAAAATGTTGAACTTCGCCTGTCTCGCTCTGCAAGCTGGGCAAGCGCGATCGTGGCAAAGGAAAGACAACAACAAGAGAGATTGCTATTGTATTCGCTCAGTATTCTTTTTCTATTTCTCGAAGGCAGGCGCCGTTTTTCCGCGGTTTTCAACTGCGTTTTACTTTTAAAGGAGTAGCAATGCTGTTATTAGTTATTTTCGAGTTTTAAAAAAAGTGCTTTATATAAGAATACATTTTATCTTAATTATCTTAATTACAGTAGCTTTTAATTTTTATATTGTCTTTATTTTTAATATTTTTAGGTCAAGCTGGTACAAAGTGCTTATAAAATATCTTTTCAGATGAAAAGCTTATTCAGCACCTCTAAGGTGATGAATTTGGTGATGAATTAGGCGATGAGCGCCAGTTTCTGGCAGTGATGAGCCCCTAGGACATGCCCATGTTAAAATCATCGCTATTTTTCATACAAATTCACTAGTGATTGAGCGCTTAGTGCTTAGGGCAGTGATTCACTGCTCAAAAGGTGATGAATGGAATTGCAGGGTAAGTACAATTTACACACATATATTTCCGAGTTCCTACAAACACACATATTCATATCTCCATACATACACATGTATAATCCTGATGCATGAGTGTTATTAATATGTGTACGTACGTATGCCCGTCCACTGCAGCATATGTACATAAGGAGAACCGCACAGACCTTCATACGGTACACCCTACAAAAAATTTTACAACGATATTTATTATATATTATACATATTATCAAAAAGCAAAAATAGCCTGATTCCACCAACGATGCACCTGTCCAGCATTTGTATGATATCTGTTTCAGCAGCACTTATTCGCACACACCGCACAGTGTAAGATTTTGCCAATCTAGGGGGACTTAATTCAGTAGAAGTCGTATTTTTTAAGATATCGGTTTCAAATTTAGAGTGAATATTCTAGTAAGCCCATAGATTGTGCTAGACATACAAAAATGGCGTGTCACTTTAGGGGGCGTAAAAAATGAAAAAAAAATGATTTATGAAAGATAAAAAACCCCAATGAAATTTTTTTGAAACTTTTTTTAGCCTGGGCAGATCAAAGGATTGAGGACGGAAGGCTGCACTTCGCAAGCAAACCCGCGATGACATCGACGGGCTGATTTGCGAACAAGGTGGAAGAGATGCTTGCCAACAAAAGGCAAAGCTCACACGAGAGTGCCGCCAAGGACATTTCGGTGAGCAAGCGGAAACGCGTGCCCAAGAAAGAAGGCCCTTTTACCCAAATTAGCAGGGAGGCACAACAGGAAGGCCAGGTCCAGTGATGTAGTCAACCGACACCTAATCGTGGCACTTATTGACAGGAGCGACGAGAATGTAAAGATGACAGTGGTGCAGAGTGCTTGAACGGTGTCAGGATCCTGAAGTGCAATGACGAACCGACCAGGAAGTGGCTGACGCAATCGGTCTGCCAACTGGAGGCGTTGTGGGAGGTCGCCAAGCTAGAGGTTTTGGAGAGGGAATTATTCTCATCCGTACCGAAGTCAAAAGTCCTCTTCCCCATCGGAATCCAAAGGGATCGGGCGATGAAGCTACTTCAACGGCTGAATCCAGACGTCCCATCGTCGAATTGGAAGATTCTGCAACGATATTCTACCCAACGAGAGGAGCGAAAGCGTGGTTCTCCAAATCAATAAGAAGGCGGAGGACCTGCTGTACCCAAGAAGAGACACCTCGACCACAAGAGCGTGAACAACCTGCAGGCAAGCGAGGTGGAGAAGGACCTAGGTCTAAAAGACATAATGGATGCCGCCCAGGACTTGCTCTAGTCGAATCGGAGGACGGTGACCTGACGGTTATAGCCAACCCGTCGAGTGGAGATGAGCCAGCCACCCATGATATTAAGGGTGCTGCAGCGCAATCTTAAAAAAAGTCGACTCGCGTCGGCGTAGCTCCTGATTTTTTGGAGAAAGGGCCCGTCGTCATAGCCTTGACAACTGTGATGCTGAAAAGCGAGGAGCAGCGCCTTTTGGTAGACTTCAGCTACATGGCACAGGGCAGACCGGCGCCACCAGACGAGCTAAGCAGCTTAGTGGAATACGGCTCTAAGAATGAGCAACTCCTCATTGGTACAACTCAGAGAACGGCACTGGTGCCTGATGCCACTGGTGCCACTACTAACACCGCCTACTATGCAGTTGCGGTGTTAAAACACCGCATCATTTTTGAGTGTTACACAGACAACACACAAAAGAAGAGAGAACGCTATAGTCGGGTATATTGGGACTATCAGATACCCGTTACTCAGCTAAGGGAGTGCGAGGGAGATGGAGATATAAAACTTTGATCGCGCATAACTTTTTAACGAATGAACCGAATTGATAAACACAATAAAACTGCATTTTTACTTTTCCGTGGCCCTCATCAGAAACAAATTTGCGCTGCGTAGGAACTCCAAGAATCTGCTAGCTTTTAGCTTTTATAGTTTCGGAGATCTTAGCGTTCATACGGACAGACAGACAGACGGACAAACGAACATGGCTAGTTCGACTCGGCTAGTGATCTTGATCAAGAATATATATACTTTATAGGGTCGGAAACGCCTTCTTCTCCCTGTTACATACTTTTGCACGAATACAATATACCCTTATACTCTACGAGTAACGGGTATAAACATGCGGTGGAAAACCACACTCCCAAAAACTTACAGTGTTGCTTCACTGCCCTAAATTTTTGCACACTATTTTTGGTGCTTCGTGTACATAGCCAATGCGAATGTCAAATATGCTGAACACGGATTATTGTGTCGCTGAGAAAAATAAATTCAATCTTGAAGTTTGGATTTGGGTGGTCAAGACATAAATAAAGGTTAAAATATATAATCCTCATTGGACCGCGATTTATTCTTCTTATCATAATAAAAATCTATTATCATGATAGTTCTTAAGAAATCGCTGTCCATTAAACTAGAGTATTACCAAAGCAAGAAATTCAAATCATGCATCATCACGACAACACAATACAAGCGGTGGTCGCACACATAGTACATCAATAAATGAAGCTAATTTTTGACACCGTATACAAATAACTCACATAAAAAACAAGAAAGGAAGCTAGCTTCGGCCAGCCGAAGCTTATATACCCGTGCAGATAAAATAAGAATATATATACTTTATGTGGTCGGAAACGTCTCCTTCACTGCGTTACAAACTTCTGACTGAAATTATATTAACCTCTACACGGGTATAATGAGTAAAAAAAAAACAACGCATCATTTTTTGATGCGGTGCTTTGACACACAAGTTTAGAAAATACATTGTGTTGGTGCGGTGTAATTGTAGTTGCGGTGCACTAATGCCGTTCTCTATTTCATATTTGCACTCTAACAATCCGTTTCAATATGTCAATAAATCAATGTTTTTTTCCGTCTGCTTGGAAGGAATCTTTTATAGTTCAAAAAAGGTAATAAGTCGCTAAGGGCTAGTACTCAACTCAACAAAAACTGGTCAAAAAAAAAAAACTTTTTCCCACCAATTATTCCGTAAGGGTTCAGTGTTGATTAATTTCCGTCCACACTGGCTCAAAAACATAAACAAACCTAAAATTCAAATTATTATCTTGTGTTTTACAAGCGGAATCAACCGTTTGCTGTAATTTAATCAATTGTTACAGTACTCGATAGTCAATGTAAATAGTCTTCTGCCTTTGAGAGTGCATTTTAGTTAAGGATATAACTAGGTTGTTATCGGAATTGATCGATAGCTCAAGAAAAATCTAAAATGAAAATACCTAAAATGAAATGAAATATCTCACATATTAATAGATTAAGGAAAGGTATAAACGCAATTTTGTTGTGTTTAAAAATACCTCAAAATCGGACCATTCATTAAAAAGTTATGAGCAAAAATTGATATTGCATATCTCCATCTTCTTCGCACTCCCATCAGCTGATTAACGGGTATCTGATAGTCGACTTTAAGAGTGTATTTTAGCAATTTCTGTAAAAGGATTTCACTAGGTTGATATCGGAAATGCTTGGTATATATTTCTAAAGTGGTATTTTTTTTTTTTTTTTTTGGTAGGCATGAGTACTGACAAAAACTTTAACCAAAATCTTGCCAACAAAAATTTTGTGACGTATTTTTAAATGATGTTTCTGGTTTTGGACGACTTTTTGTTAGGTTGAATACCAACCCTTAGTGTTAAAAAGCGTAGAAAATGGGCGAGAAAGGAGTAGAGACTGAGCATCGCGACCCGCGACAGCAGTAAATTTAGATAAAAAGCACCTGGTGGAAGTAAAATGAAGAAGTAAGAAAATTAGGAGGTGGCCCAGTTGAAAAAGATAATCATATCGTACTTATTGGTACAAGCGGCTTTCCGTCGTCACCTGTCAACGTGTATCACATTAATGGACGAAGCAGATTTTGTACCTGAGCCCTGCGCTATTGTCATTATACGGAAAAAATTTCAATAGAAATCTGTAAATATTTTAATATCAACAATATTCCAATAGAGGACCTCTCAGATTGTCATACTCAAAACACTGGAAAAGCTGCTGGATCTACACATCAAGAATTATGTAGGGAGACTCATGTCATCCAACCAGCACGCCTACGTCAAATGGAAATCTGTGGAAACGGCAATACACTCGGTACTGGCAACACTACTAGCAAAGAGCGCAACGATAAACTCAGCCAGTATGTACTGCAGCTACTACGGAAAGACTGCAGGCTGTTTTCCTTACAACACATTGTCTGGCCGCATCGCACCCAACCATACTCGGCCATCTCAACAGCCGCATCTGCAGAAAATGCATTAAATCGTGGGCTATCGAAACCTTGGAACATCTTATCTGCAATTGCCCGGCTCTATCAAGAGCAAGAAGAAGATACCTCCGTGCCCCAGTACTAGTATCCCTAGGAGACGTCTCCAGCAGGGAGTCTTCACCTCGATCCTTGTGGACATAAACACCTCTTAACTAATCTCAAGGTTCATGTTCATAGACATCAACCGGACAATTAAGGGCCATATTGACTTATGAGTGGCCCCGTGAGGGCCGTCCGGGTTATCCTAACATAGCCCAACATTCTGGCTAAGCTAAAGTAAAGATATAGGATAAAAACAATTTTTATTGTATAACTATCATATCCTATCTTATATTTGTTATCTTAATAAATATGATTCCTAATAATAACAAGAGAGAACGCTATAGTCGGGTGCCCCGACTATCAGATACCCGTTACTCAGCCAAAGTGAGTGCGAGGGAGATGGAGATAGAAAATTTTTAATCTGGCATAACTTTTTAACGAATAGTCCGATTTGAAAAATTTCAACAAGAGAGAACGCTATAGTCGGGTGCCCCGACTATCAGATACCCGTTACTCAGCCAAAGTGAGTGCGAGGGAGATGGAGATAGAAAATTTTTAATCTGGCATAACTTTTTAACGAATAGTCCGATTTGAAAAATTTTTTCTACATTTCGATAGGTATTGATAAATGCAATAAAACTGCATTTTTACTTTTCCAAAATCTTTAAAGGTGTGGGCACCAGACACTTTTTAAATACGTTTATTGTGGGCGTTAGGTGATTGTGGGCGTTAGAGGGGGCGTGGCCCCCGGCTGAAACAAACTTGCGCTGCGTAGGAAGCCAAAGAATATGTGTGGGTAATCCCAATTCTCTAGCTTTTTCTGAGTTTCTGAAATCTCAGCGTTCATCCGGACGGACAGTCGGACAGACGGACAGACGGACAGACGGACAGACGGACAGACGGACAGACGGACATGGCTAGATCGACTCGGCTAGTGACCCTGATCAAGAATATATATACTTTATAGGGTCGGAAACGCTTCCTTCTACCTGTTACATACTTTTGCACGAATACAATATTCCCTTTTACTCAACGAGTAACGGGTATAAAAATAAATATTCCTAATATTTTTAGGGGTTGTCCATAATGGGGAGATGATGGGTGGGGGGCTGTGGACTTTTTCCCCATAGTGCAGTGGTTATTTTCCACATTTTTTTCTTCTACAACTTACTTACTCTTATTTATTTCTAAGAACATACAGTGAGGATAACTCCTATCGGATTTTACCATCTTTAAAACAAATTCAGAACTTTTAAAAACATATACAAATTTACTCCCTTACACTTATTTTTAACGTTAAATTTTTAAGAACGTGGAAATTCCCATTTCTAATTACAAATTTTCTTTTCAGGACAATAAGCGAATGCTGTAAAGAAAAGTGAAATCTTGGAATGAACTTGAAAAGCTAAGAGTTTGTCAATGTAAAAAGTACAAGTTGTACCTAAATATTATTGGTTCCATCAAAATTAAAAAATTCTTTAAGAAGACTGCAGTCATGTTTCTATTGAAATTGTGTCCAAGAGTAATTACTTTTATTGTTATTTTGCTACTTTCCGAGACAATATGCATAATTGAATGTAACTCCACGCTTCATATTACTGGTAACTATTTTATTTAAATAAATATGTATAGATTGTACAGTGTGTAACATTATCGGGTAGAAGGAAGCGTTTCCGATCCCATAAAGTACATATATTCTTGATCAGGGTCACTAGCCGAGTCGATCTAGCCATGTCCGTCTGTCCGTCTGTATGAACGCTGAGATTTTGGAAACTACAAAAACTAGAGACTTGGGATTACCAAGACATATTCTTGGACTTTCTACGCAGCGCAAGTTTATTTCAGCCGAGGGCCACGCCCCCCACAATCGCCTAACCCCCACAATTTAACGATTTTAAAAGGTGTCTGGCGCCCACATCTTTAAAGATTTCAGAAAAGTAAAATATGCAGTTTTGTTGTGTTTATTAATACCTATCGAAATGTAAAATAAATTTTTCAAATCGGACTATTCGTTAAAAAGTTATGCGCGATTGAATTTTTATATATCCATCCACCTCGCACTCCCTTTAGTTGAGTAACGGCTATCTGATAGTCGGGGCACCCGACTAAATTAAAATATATATTTTTTTTTGGAGACCACTTTTTTTATTTTTTTTTAAATGTTGGAATTTAGTTATCTGCTCATGTTCTTAGCTGTAACTTCGATGTTAAAAGGTCAGCAGCTGCAAATAAGGTTTTATACTAAAGATAATTGATTACAAAAAGAAAAAACCTTTGGTTTATATTTTGAAGATTTTTTTTTTTAATGGTAACAATTCAAACTTCATAGAAAAATTTTACTATTTATGCCCGTTACTCGTAGAGTAAAATGGTATATTGTATTCGTGCAAAAGTATGTAACAGGGAGTGTAATGGCTGCCCTTTAACAAAAATACAATCAGTTGGCATTCAAAAATTAAATAATTAGGCGCCCTATAGCAATAGCGATAGTTGATATCGATTACTGGTCTGGTAACTCTTTCAAGTAACAGGTATCACTCACCAGATGGTGAATACCGAACGCGAATCCAGAGAAGGGTTCGTCGGGCCCATCGCATCGAGCCTCGATCTCTTTTCTGAAAACCCATCACGCTGATCAGACGAAAAGCTCCCCAAGAATAAACTGCTGAAAAAACAAGGTTAAAGCCACATGTGCTTTAAACCTTAATCTAAAATTTAGTATTACATCCTCAGTAATAGGTGCAATAAAGTCCTAAATAAAAACCCACTATAGGACTTGCATGCCAGCAAGGTAAATATTTTGTGCTAGAAAGCTCTTTAAACTTGCAATAACATTTTGCACATTTTTTAGCTCTGCTTGTTCTATTCCTTATCGGCGTCTACACGGCAAGAAAAAGCCCTGTAGTTTGCATAAGTAAAGAACAGTCACAAACGCAAAAAGAAACCACGAGAAAAATTGGTAATTATGACTAGCTAAAGGCAGACAAGAAGTTTTCCTAACCAGAGTTATTTCTATTTGGCTATACTAGCAGCCCGATACATTGCTTTCGAATTTTCATGTTCGAAAAGCCGTCTTCAATTTTCACGCCGCAAAAGCCGTGCTAAATTTTCCCGACAGAAAGGCGCAGCGAAAGCCGTTAGCAGCTAGGAAAATTGCTGCAGATAACGGGCGACAGTTGCAGAAACTTCGCGTGAAAAATGACTGAACAAATTCTAAAAAAAATATCACCCAGTTAAAACCCTAAACCTAGTTAAAAAACAAAAAAACGAAAGTGTTATTTTCTATATTTTTTTTCAAGTGCACACTTAACAAAGTAAAATCAATTAAATTAAAACAATAGAAAAAAGCTACAGCTAGTAAAAATTACAAAAAAGAATACTGGCAAAAGCAGAACCCAGATAAAAACATAATAAATAGTTTCGACCAAATAAATAAGTAAAATAAAGCTTAATTATAAAGTGGTGGTGTGTGGGTACGGGCAGGTTAAAAATAGAATCTGAAACGAAAACAAACCCGCAGCCAAAAATGGCACACTGAAAAAAATTGAATTGCTTCAGTGGGAGAGATAACGCCCTAAATGGAGTACTATCAATAAAGTTAATAACACAAAACAAACTAAAAAAAAACCCAACATCGATTAATTACAACTACCGAACCACAAAAAAAGAACAAAAGTTGAAAGAGTAAAATAATAGTTAAATAATTTAAAACATGTAAATTAAATTTGCGAATTATATTTTCTCTCTAAAACCCCTAATCAACAAAATCCAGCAACATCAAGAAGGCCTTCTTCAAGGAGCAATGGGTGAGTCGCAAAAAAAAAAAAAAAAATAACAACTAAAGTCGTCGAGTGCGTATCCCATCTTAACTTTGTTTTGAGCAGTGTAAAATAATTATGTACACGTTAATGTAAGCTTTTCAGTCGTTCGCACCGATCTTTTGAATGTTTTTTTTGCAAGTTCCTTTAACATGTTTTTCTTATCGGAGTGCAAATATTGCACTAGTTAAGTTTATGCGGCAAATAAAAAAGCTTTACCATGTCTAAAAAAAACTAAATAAAAGCCAAAATAGAGATCTTTCTTTAGCTGCAATTAAACTAAGTTCATTTTTTTTTTAAGACAGGCAATTACATTAACTTAGAGGAAAAACCCGGTATTGAAATGAATTATAAGAAACTAAATTATAAACAGAATTAAAAGAAAACAATTAGTATAGCAACTCCCCAATAAAATTGTTACTACTATTACTATGTAATTTCAAACACAAACCATAGTACGCCGAAAAGAAAAGAGACTAAAAGAAATCCGAAAAGGAATTGAAATGAATACACTTAAAGAAATAATTTCCGAAATATTTTTCTAAAATTTATGTTAGGAATTAAATTAAATTAAAATGTAATTTGTTTGATTAAAAATGTAAAAAATTGATTGGTTCGGTACACACCCAATAAAAGCCACACACACTGCCATCCATATTAATTAAAGGAAATATGAAATAATTAATTCTATCCTAACAAATTGTGTACTTTAGGGAACAAACCAAGGTCTAAATAAATAGGACATTTAATAAACAAAAAAAATATATAAAATTTAATAATAATAATGAATTATAGGGAATATATAACAAATATTTGTGGAATTTGGTTTAACAAAATAACTTAAGTAAACCCTTATTGAGTTATAATTGAAATGTGTTGGAGTTCGAAATGGATTGCGAATATTTTTGAATATTATTAAAGTATTGTTTATAAGAATGAAGTTTTAAATTTTAATTATTTCTGATGGCATTGGAGCATAATTAAATGATGCAATTATAATTACATTTGGGGTCTGCTGAGACATCTATTTAAATAGCAGGATATGGTTGGGAGGGTTATGAACAGGGGTATGTCAATCAACATCTAAGACCTCCCCTCTGGCCAACTACAAATATCGTGTACTCTTCCCTTTCCTGGTTTACTAGTTTTTTTTTGGTACTTTTTATGCTGGTTGGTTTCGGATGAGGATCGACTCATTAGTTAGATTTAGATTCAGAAGGGACTCTATTATAAAACCTCGGTGTAGCAGTCATTACTCGAAGCAAAACCCCCCCCCCACATCTCCCGCTAGAGCTAGGGTTCCATGGGTCCCGCTCCGCTGTTCGGATATTGATCGACAAGCCGGAAGTTGGTTAGCAATTTGGAATTCCATCAAAAAAAACCTGAATACCCTTCAATTGTACCTCTTCACAGGCGTTCCCTACGCTATAAAGATATATATATATATATATATTCTTGATCAGGGTCACTAGCCGAGTCGATCTACCCATGTCCGTCTGTCCGTCTGTCCGTCTGTCTGTCTGTCTGTCCGTATGAACGCTGAGATCTCGGAAACTACAAAAGCTAGAAAGTTGGGATTAACCACACATATTTTTGGGCTTCCTACGCAGCGCAAGTTTATTTCAGCCGAGCGCCACACCCTTTCAAACGCCCACAATCGCCCACAAACTATTTTAAATTGTGTCTGGCGCCCACATTTTTAAAGATTTCGGGGAAGTACAAATGCCTTGTATAAATGCCTACCTATCGAAATGTAGAAGAAATTTTTATTGTTATGCCCGATCAAAGTTGTATATCGCCATCCCCCTCGCACTCCCTTTAGCTGAGTAACGGGTATCGTTCTCTCTTGTTATTTTTTCGTTGCCAAGCTAGTCCGTCTCCGAATTCGAGTCACAGCTGTCGTTAGTGTATCCATCATTTGATACAAGTTTGGACACATCTTCTGGAAGCTATAAGTGTCTAGTTTTTGGTGACTCTCGCCAACTTGCTATAAATGGATCGGATGATATCAGTAACCTGGGCATGAGAACAGTATTTGTGTGTACGAGATCATAACAAGGATACAATTTTGGACAGACAATTTTTGTATGCTTTCTCAAGGTACAGTGCAAAGGCGTTTTGAAGTGCCATTTAAAGATAATTTAGCTTTCTTAATTATAGTCCCCGTGGACGCGGAAGCATTTGATAATTAATTAATTAATTTAGCTGAATACCGTTTTCCTTCCGCCCGCAAAGGCTGTTCTGCGGCTAATAGCAATTGATCCTCATCTATATTTGACAACAATTCTTGGCTTTTTCTTTTTTGTGTTTAAGGACAACACTCAGAAAAGGCTTTTTGTGCCCTCCCTCTTTTACTTGAGGTGGAAGCAGTGACATCAATGCGATAGTCTTCGCCATTTAATACCTGGCTTTATCTCTTCTAGATTTTAGAAGGTCTTTGGGCAAAATATGGGCTTTTATTTTAGATTCTAAATCAGAATGAATGCCTGCGAATGATGTATCTTCTGGTTGGATAGAATACGATAGAATTATATACGTTTTTTTCCACCAAAAAAACAGAAACAAATTTTTTGTTTTTGAAACTGGATTAAAAATTGTCTAAAGTTTCTGGGAAAAATAACTTTTGGCTGCTCCAATGGATAAGACTAAACTTTGTCAGCTGTTGCTCGCTTCCCAGTGCAATCTTACATGCATTTCTAAATTCAACTTTAAAACCAGTTATCTTCCAAAAAAAATTTTTTGTGTATATATTTTTTTTAAATAAATACATTTTGTTTGTGGAACCGTGATGGTGCGAAATATATGTAGGATTGCCGGTAAATAGTCCAATTACAACACGAAATAAAGTTTAATTGCCTATGAGACTAGTAGTAAAACCTAATAAAGTTCGCCTTTGTCTGGACGCGAGAAAGTTAAATGACTTAACTGAATAGGATGCTTATCCTTTACAAAACATCTGTTGACTTCCAAAGTGAACGGTTGTGTTTTTTTCGCGCTCCGAATTTTTATTTGTTTTCGTGTTTACCTTTAGACGGTTTTAATTAAAACTTAAATATTCGGTCCCTAATTTGATTTATCATATTACTTCTTATATTTCGCGAGTGAATTTACTCTATTCTGTGCACAATCTCATTAAAACAATTTCCAATTTTAATATTGTGTTCTGTGTTTTTTGTTTTTGTGATTTCTTTTGCCTTTCCTTTGTGCGGTGTCCGTTAAAGCTACAGTGTTTGTGTTGTTGTTTTGTGCATTCGCATTAACTGCACTCGCATTAACTGCATTACGCTCCCGCTCTCCCGCACTCTCGCATTCTCTCTCTAATTTTCCCTCTTTCGAAATTTAAAGCGTGCTCTTGCGGTACTTTTAACTGCTCGTTCGCAAATTTCGGTCCCTACATTTCTGTTTGGTACAGTGGGCAAAATATTTACAAATATGGATACTTTTGTCTGCTGTATTAATAATTGCCATCAATTAATCAGAGCTGATCAGTCAAAACTGACCTGTTGGCTGTGTGAAAAAATGGCTCATACCAAGTGTGCCGGCTATACTGGCCGAACCAGTGATGACCTGGCTAAGGGTCACAATTTACTTTATTGCTGTGATCCTTGTCTTCTAGTTGCGCAAGAGATGAGATCTTTTATGCGCCAAGCCAAAGGCGGCTTAAAGAGTTTAATCAATAGTTTTGGTGTTGCTAGAGATAGTTTTCGCCGAGCGGATGATTTACTCTCAGCGCTGGACTCTCAATTTAATAGCCTTAAGCTAATTGACGAGTCTCCAAAGCGCAAAAAGGCCACTGGTGGCAGGCAGCCTAAGGAAAACACCCCGCAACCCCCGGAAAGTATTGTTATGCATATCGAAAAAAAAAAAAAAAAAGAAAGTAATAAACAGAGCTCCACGACGAATCAGCTGTCGACCGTAGCAAATCCCCAAATGTTGCTACGATCAGCTGCTAAAAAAGATTTGGATCAATTGGAATCCGTATCATCCGTAGTAGACCCCCCTGTTGCCCCGCCCATTACTAATAACTTGTCACCTCCAGGGAATGTTGAGTCTGGTCTACCGGCACAAGTTGGCGCTGCAGAAACTCAATCCGCAGTACCAAAACCTCTTTCAGTGGTTCAACCCAAAAAACAAATATTTATTTCTCGTCTTTCGCCTGACCAAACGGCATCCGAGGTTTTGGACTATATACAGCACAAAACAAATGCCAAAAACATTAAAGTGGAAAAGTTTAATTTCACTTATGCGAGGGACACCTCCTCTTTTAAGATCTTTGTTCCGAACGATCTCTTTTCAACCATTTGCTCAGAAGCTTTCTGGCCAGATCTTATGGTGGTAAAGGAGTTTGAAACTAGGAATACAAATAAAAGAAAAATACCCGTGCAGACTAGACTCCCCAATCAAGGCCAGAGTAGTGCGGCATTTTCATCTTCATCTTCTACCCTATCTTCGTCTTCAAAAAACTAAAAACTAGCTTAATTCTTTCCTACCAGAATACGAGAGGCTTGCGCAGTAAGCTATCTAAATTGTATTCGGATAGTCTTTCTTTTGCTTCCCATATTATTGTATTTACAGAGACCTGGCTAAAAGAGGAGATCTTAAACTCCGAAATTTTTCCTGGTAAGTACACCACCTATAGGCATGACCGTCCATCCAGACGAGGCGGTGGTGTTTTAATTGCCGTGAACTCAACTCTCACGTCAGAAGTGGTCACATTTGAAGAATTTTATAATATAGAGTTCATATGTGTAAGGCTGTCGTTTCCCGGTAGTTTTATATATATCACCTGCTCGTATATACCGCCTGCATCGGAATTTCCAGACTACTTAAATCATCTTTTTGCCATACAGTCAGTGTCGAACAAACTGACCGATAGAGACCAACTTTTAGTTCTAGGAGATTTTAATATCCCGGGAACATCGTGGTCAACAGATGAACAATCAAATGTTTTACTTCCACTAGCCCAGCATGACTTTATTGAAGGCGTGCTAGATTTGTCATTGTCTCAAATTAACAATATTAAAAATTCACTAGGTCGTTTATTGGACCTATGTTTCGTTTCAAATCCGGACCGCGTATTTCTATCCAAGATAGCACCTCTTACTCAACCTGAAGATCCATATCATCCGGCGTTTGATGTTTCAATCGACACTGGTACTGTGATAGATGCAAAATCAGAGAAGTCTACTAAGTGACTACTTTGTTTTCGCAAGGCCGACTTTTGCATGCTAAACTCTTATTTATCTGTCTTTGATTGGTCCGATCTTTACTCATGTCATAATATGGATGATGCGATAAATATTTTTTATTCAACAGTAAATTCGTTTTTTAATTCTTGTGTTCCGTTGTACTATCCGTCAGTCTCCACCAAACCACCTAGGTCCAGTAAAGAGCTGACACACCTAAGAAACGTAAAGTCCAGACTCTATAGGAAATATAAAGATACCGGTTCTCAATCTATTTTTTCTAGATACTTAAGCGCTCGGTCTAGTTTTACCGTGCTTAACGCTCTGTGTTACAAAAATTATTTGAACCCTTGTAAGATCCAATTCTCTCAGGATCCGAAACAGTTCTTCAATTTTGTTAACACTAAGCGTAAATCCACAAATTATTCTTCCTCGCTATCTTTTGAAAACATGACAGCAACAACTGATCAGGCAATAGCCGATCTATTTGCTCAGTTTTTTCAAACGACATATTCTCCTTCATCTCACTGTACACGGCCTTATTCTTACACTGTATCCAAGTCGAACTTAATATTTTGTCCCACATTAAACGAAAGCGCCCTATTAATTAATCTCCAAAAAGTCAAGCCCGTCTATTCACCTGGTCCTGATGGAATTCCCGGCTGCGTGCTTAGATATTGCGCAGAAGCGCTTTGCAAACCCCTTCTCAAATTGTTTACCTTGTCTTTAGAAACGTCTCAATTTCCTTCTATGTGGAAAGAATCGTTTGTGATTCCCCTCCACAAGAAAGGTAATAAATTGGAAGCAAACAATTATAGAGGCATATCTAAATTGTCAGCTATCCCGAAGCTTTTTGAAAATATTATTACACCTCATTTGCAGCACCTATGTAGGTCAGTTATATCTCCATGTCAACATGGTTTTATGAAACGTAGATCAACAATTACTAACCTTTTGGAGCTCACTTCATTTGTGATAAAGGAATTCAAAAACAATTTTCAAACAGACGTCATCTACACTGACTTTAGTAAAGCATTTGACTCCGTAAACCACCTACTTCTGGTTAGAAAACTCGATTTAATTGGGTTCCCAGTTGATCTTTTGAGATGGATCTCAAATTATTTAAAAGGCAGAACGCAAAGGGTACTTTTCAAAAATTCTCTTTCTTGTACACTTCAGGTTACCTCGGGTGTCCCACAAGGGAGTCACTTGGGGCCGCTACTTTTTACTTTATTCATAAACGACCTTCCATCAGTTATAAGTCACTCTCGTGTACTTATGTACGCTGATGATGTGAAATTATGCCTGCAGTACAAGGATACTTTTTGCCAGTCTGATTTACAATCCGATTTAAATAGTTTCCAAACATGGTGCTCCGATAATTCGCTGAATTTAAATGGCTCTAAGTGTAAGGTGATGACTTTTTGTCGTGTTACTCCTCAATATGCGATTTACACGCTGAGTGAGAGCACTCTGGACAGATTAGACCTAGTCAATGATCTTGGTGTTCTTTTGGACCCAAGACTAAAGTTCACTGATCACATTTCATCCATGGTAAATAAAGCTAGGGGTGCGCTTGGCTTTATTAAAAGGTGGTCTAAGGAATTTGATGATCCTTATATTACTAAGACCTTATTCATCTCGCTCGTCCGGCCGATACTTGAGTATGGATCACCCGTCTGGAGTCCCCAATACGGAATTCATATTGACCGTATCGAATCCGTACAAAAGAACTTTTTACTTTTTGCCTTAAGGCGCCTAAACTGGGATGCAAGCCGCATTTTACCTTCTTATTCTAGTAGATTACTCCTAATTAACTTACCCTCCCTAACCAACCGTAGAACGATGCTTGGAACTGTCTTCATTTATAACCTTATTCGAGGTGAAATTGATAGCCCGACTTGGTTGGACGACTTAACTTTTTTGTACCAAGTAGATTAACTAGAAATTACATTCCCTTAATTTTAAACCACTGTAGATCTAACTATGACATGCATGAACCTTTCAGAGTACTATGTTCTGACTATAATAGACTTTATCCTATTATATCAAATTCTGACTCTCTGCCTGTCCTAAAACGATTAATATTAAATTTCCTAGCACAGAATTAGATCCTACTTTTTTCCTCGAACTATATTTTTATTTTCTACATCGCGTCTATCATCTCGCGAATCGTGCCGTACGATACACGGCAGCGCCCCTCGGTCGGTTGGGCGGGAGGTGTGGCCGTGGGACTCCGCGCGAAAAAAAAAAAAAAAAAAAAGTATTGAAGGCATTTCTGCCCGTTTATCAAAAGCCAATATAATATCCAAATTACTGGCAGATCGGGTTAACAGCAGAAGCAAAACCCTTAAACCCTCCGTACCCGGTTGATCATTGTACCAATTTACGGTAATGCCATTTGGCCTTTGTAATGCCCCGTCGACAATGTGTTGGCTGATGGACTCGCTTATTCCTCCAGATTTACGAACTTGTGTATTTGGATATCTGGACGACATGTGTATCGTCTCAGAGAGCTTTTCTTCTCATTTAGCCATTTTTGTCCGTATTGCAGAGCAGTTTAGAAAAGAAAATTTGACTCTTAATATTGAGAAAAGTAATTTCTGCAAAACTCGAATAAATTACTTGGGATATATTATAGGTAGCGGTGACATATCAACTGATCCATCAAAAATATCTTGCATTTGAAACTGGCCCGGTCCTAGAAATTTAAAACAAGTAAGGGGATTCTTAGGAGTCTGCGGTTGGTCTCGCCGGTTCATACATAACTTTGCTGAGATTAGGTATCCAATAACGGAAACGTTGAAATGTAAAAAGATATTTAAGTGGACTGAAGAAGCTCAGCAAGCCATGGAGGCGTTAAAAATCTGTTGACAACTGCACCAGTCTTGCAAAGCCCAAACTTTTCTCAGAAATTTTGTGTGCACTGCGACGCTAGGGATTACGGCGTGGGAGCAGTCCTCGTTCAAGTATCAAAAACCCTGGATGAAAGACCCATAGCACATTTTTCTAAGAAAGTTAGTAAAAGCCAGCAAAATTATAGCGTTACTGTTTAGCAGTGATACTTGCAGTGGAAAAAGTTAGATGTTACTTAGAATGGCAGAAACTTGAAGTTATTACCGATCATTTTAGCCTCTTGTGGCTATTGCGGCAATAAAATGTTTCAGGTCGCTTGGCTAGGTGGATCTTTCGTATACAATCTTTTAAACTCTCAATCTCGCACATAAAAGGAAATGATCACGTAGTTCCTCACGCCTTGGCTCGCATTTGCGATGAAGCGATAGATGAGGTAACTTTGTGCGGCCCAGATCTCGATTTGCACTCCCCAGAGTTTTATAGAGGAAGAGTATGTCGGTCTAAAACAACGAGTTGTATATAACTCAGATAAATATCCACCGAGCATTCAACAGGAGATTTTACTGGTGATTCCAATGGCTGGCGATTGTGGGTCCCCGAAAAATTAAGACCCAATGTAAACAGTCAGGCGCCCATGACAGCGTATTATCCGCTTATGGAGGAATGCACAAAACCATTGAAGTCGTTCGCAGACTTTTTTTTTGGCCAGGTCTCTCAAACGACATTCGTAATTACATTCGAGCGTGCGATACGTGTTAGGAACCTAAGGCATCCAATTCTTCCTTAAGACCACCGATGCACAACGATGCAAAGTTGAACAATTTTTCACTTAAAAAAAACACACCGTTTTTAGGTAATTTTTCGCACTTCCGGGGGGTTTTTCTTAAAAACTAGGCATCGAATCGCTTTGCTTCTTTTTTCCACGGATTGGTGTGTTAGTTAAGAGTAAAAAAAAGTAAAACATGTTGCAGTTTGCCATCCGCATCTCTTAGTTATGCGTTATTTGCGAAACGTCCATTTTTTCCATATTTTTCAACTTTGATGGAAAATAAAAAAAAACTATTTAATACTATTTTTATACTTCCGTAAAACGTTATTTGGACTTTCTTCTTGATATTACGAAAGTTGTAGCTGCGTCCGCGGTTTTAAGAGCCAAAAAAGGGAAAAAAGTCATGGTCCAAGAAATTGCATATGGCGCTACCTTGTGAAATGACCATCTCTATTCATGGGAAACGTTTTTTATGTTGTTATTGATTGTCAAATGGGGATTTTATTTTAAAATTTTTATATGTTTTGCCTTTCAATTAGTTATCAAAAATATTGAAAAACCGAGGCGTTACCTTCAGGTAGTATGCAAAGGTAAATTATGCAGGTATACATGTACAGGTACATAGAGTAGTATGTAGAATCAAAACAACATATAACTGTCCTCTAATTTAGCAGGTGCATACAGGTAGGCATTCATTGACAGAAAAATATAAGCTTGCAGTCTCTTACAGGTAGGCTGGAATTTAATTTGAACACCAGCAAAATACTTAAATTGCGTAATTCTACCTAAGGTTGGGGTTTCACTTTTTAAGGCGTTTGATAAACTCTTTACCTGTTTGTACCTATCAGGTAATACCTCACACTATATATTGCATTGGAGGCTTAATCCCTGGATTAGTCTATGACTGAAAGTTGACGAGACATTATTTTTAGTTAAAAATGGCTTTAAACAACTCAAAATTATATGAACTGTTTAGGTCAAGAACTACCTATTCGGAGTTCAAAAAAGCTAATCTAGTCTTAATCTGACATATGCAAGCATTTAATTGAAATGGACGAATGTCAGCCGCAACGCAGGGAGGTTTGCAAAGAAATACGAGGACTGGCTCAATGACAAATCTATTCTGGATATACCGGCCGAGGAAGAGCCCACCACATCAACAGGTCGTGGAAGAGGAAGACCATCTAAAAGTACGGAGGATTGTCAGGAACGCACAAGGAAAAGAAAACTCGAAGATGCAACTGATGATTTAACCACTGAAAATGTTTCCGAAGCGCTTTCTTTAAAATATAAAAAGGACAATGAAAAAGTGAGAGCGCAGATTATAAAATCGGTTGCTGAGGCAAGTCCGCTGCGACTTATAAGGATTAAGGAAAGCATTCCCACGCCTCCGAATGGACTTATTAAGACGTATGGCTTGGAAGAGGCATTGGCTTTATTTATGGACTTAGAACTTTCTAAAGAAAAGTATGAGATATTACGGAAATCTTTACTGCTTTTTTTTTTGTTTTTTTAGTTTTTAAAAATTAAAACATAAAAAAATAAACTAAACAAAACAACATTAAAAAAAAAAAATTTTTTTTTTAAAACCCCAATTTTTTTTTTTATAATTTTTAAAAATTACAACATAAAAAAAAACTAAAATAAACAAAAACTTTTTAAAAAAATTTTTTTTTGTCGGAAAAAATGGATTTGTTTTTAAATTCTGACTTTGCCGATTTGTAAGTACGCCTCTGCCACGCCCACTCCCTGTCTCAAGCAATAATTTGAAAGGTGGTTATCTATCATTTGCCGTTTACATCATTCAATTATCAAAAGTCAAAAGGCGCCACTGTGCGATGGGTCAACAGAGTGTATCCTACAGACCCTTACAGAAATTATATATCAATACCTTAGGTCCATACCCTAGAAGTAAAGCTGGGCATATAGGCCTTCTGATTGTGTTAGATCACTTTAGTAGGTATCATTGGTATCATTTTTAGAAAACAGTATTTTTCATTGTTATTGTGTCCCAGAGATAGTGGTTAGCGACAATGGATCTCAATTTAAAGCAAAAGAGTTCGAGGCCTTTTTAACCAAATTTTGTATAAGCCATTTTTTACTGCCAACTACTTGCCCCATAGTAATGCGGCTGAACGCGTTAACAGATCAATGTTATCCGCGGTTAGAGCTTACATAAGCCAATACCAGAGAGAATGGGATAAATACCTGACTTACGATCCGCTATGCATCAATGTATAGGATGTTTACCCTACAAGGTTTTATTTGGGGTTAACATGATAAAGCATGGTTCAGATTATCGCTTACTAAACAGCTTAAACTTGTTAAAGGAATCTGTTCCGTTAGAACGGCCTGATAGCTTAGCATTTTTAAAAAGGACATTCAGGACAGCATTAAATTGGCCTATGACAGAAATGTAAGACAGTACAATTTGAGGTCCAAAGCAGTTCTCTATAAGGAGGGTCAGGAAGTCTTTAAAAGAAGTGTTAATCTCAGCAGAACTATAAGAGAACTATAACAAACAAGAAAGGAAGCTAGCTTCGGCCAGCCGAAGCTTATTTACCCTTGAGGATAAAGTAAATACCAATAGTTTAATGCTCACTCTATCGGTGCAGTTCCAGGGATTCCAGATTCTGAGTGCCTATTTAAAATGCTGTTTTTAAGTTGTCAAAAATCAAAACGCCTACTTCCTACAAAGTTACAATTAATTTTCTTATATTTGTCCAATCCTAAGATATCCTAAGATATAGTGGTCCGATCCGGCTCGCTCCGACATACGAACTACCTGCAATAGAAATAAGACTTTTGGGAAAGTTTAATCGCGATAGCTTTAAAACTGACTAGTTGGAATAGAAACGGACAGCCAAACATGGCTAGATGGACTCGTCTATTGGTGCTGATCAAGAATATTTATACTTTATGAGGTCGGAAATGTCTCCTTCACTGCGTTGCAAAAATCTGTCTGAAATTATAATACCCCTGCAAGGGTATAATTAAAGAGATTCATTATAAAAATTGAGCAGTGTGGGATTCTATGCATTTAAGTTTGGAATCAGTTTCCCACTAGCGTGCCGTCTAAGTATCCAATTGTCAGATGGGTGCAATCTTTATACCCGTTACCTGATAGAATAAAAGTATTATTGTATTCGTGCAAATTCGTTCCCGAGATATACTAGTTTGCTGCAAGGGTATATAAGCTTCGACTGGCCGAAGCTAGCTTCCTTTCTTGTTTCCTATTTTTTTTTTAATTTGTACCATGGGTGAAAGTGAATTAAGTTTAACATAACACTCACCAAAAAACATCTTGTTTCGCATATCGAAAAAAAAGAGGAATTCTTTGGAAAGTGTCCAGATCCATAGGATTGAGAGATTGCTGAAAAAGTTTTTGAAGTTTGCACTGCAATTCATTTTTGCACGATTGCCGTGCAATTTCAGAACTACTTTTTTTTAATGATCTTCTACTAGGAAATATTGGTTGTCGTTGCCAAGAATCTTCTTACCTTAATTCCACTTTTGGAATGTGCTGTCAGGACCAATAATGCTGGTAATGAGCCAATACAGAAGCTCTTGGATCTTTCAATTCCCTGCCAACAATCATTTGCAGGGGATGCTCAAGCAACCTTTGGGAAATTTCTTTACATTTTTTTAGTAATATGTTTCAGTTAAACAATTTTAGCCAAAAAAGGATTTACCCATTGACGAAAAATAAATAAATAAATTGGGTCGAAAAGTAGCACATACTTTCATACGAAAAAGTAACTTGTTAACAAGTTGCCTGGACTTGATATAATAACTCAAGAAATAAAACACTCTCATGCTTGTGAATTTAAAGCAGCGGTCGGCACCGTCCTATTAAGTGAGCACAGGAAATTGTTCTTCCCATCCTCTGCCTTTAACGTATACGGTACAACAGCGGCTTGCACACACACACTGATGAGCTGCCCCGTGCAATTTACTAACACAAATATATTTGTATTTTGTTAAATATATTTAACAAAATGTCATTGTATGTGTGTGCCGACCGCTGATTTAAAACAAAAATTCACCTTTATTCAACCACTTAACCACTTGCTTGGCATTCTAAGCACGAGCCCGCATGTCCACATTTAAACGCTCGCCCGCGTGCGCTGCGCTCAATTATATCTCGAGCTAAGTAGGAGTTAGGCGCGGGTGGCTTGATGCAGCTAGTCCCAGAAAAAGCGAGTAAATCCGCTCAGGAAAAATAATCGAAATCGCGGAAGAACTTTCGCACGTTGCATTTCCGTAGAGGATGGACTCTTCGACAGACACGGCATTGGAAGGATTTCATACCTTGCCCAATAGTTGTATGATTTATGGGTAGGAGGTACTTGTTGTACGTGTTGCAGAGCTGCTAATCTGTGAGTTGTGCGCGTTGAATTTTTTCGCTGAATATGACGGTGATGCAACAACGTATGAAGCCGACTTTGGCAAGTAAAGCAATTGTTAGCGCTTGTGCAATCACCAAGTAGATGTCTGGTTGCAAAGTAATTTGATCACAACTGTTTATCTTGGATGTATGTTGAACGATCATTCACCGTAATTTTTAGGAAGCGTACAGGTATACGCACGGGTATTTCCATTTTGTTAAATACAGATCGCTTTCTTTGGGTATTGGAAGTACCCTTGCACTGAACGAACTTATTCTAGGAAGTTCTGCCATTCGATTTGTCCCTTTGGAAGGGTCGTGGGGTAGAGTTTGATGGAATATTATTAGGTGGTGGTCAGTTAGGAACGAATTTAGCTCTATCCATTTTGTAATTTCTGTTTTACTATACCCTACCTTACTCCTAGAATAAAAGGGTATATTGTATTCGTATGTAACAGGGAGAAGGAAGCGTTTCCGACCAAATAAAGTATTGATATTCTTGATCAGGATCACTAGCTGAGTCGACTTAGACATGTCCGTTTGTCTGTCAGTATGAACGCTGAGATCTCGTAATCTACAAAAGCTAGAAAGTTGGGATAAACAACAAATATTCTTGGTCTTCCTACGCAGCGGAAGTTTGTTTCATTCAAGACATTTCAAAAAGCCTGGCGGCCACATCTTTACAGATTTTGTAAAATCTTTAGAAAGGGTAGGGTCTTGCGAAAAAAAATCAAATTTTATTTAATTTCTTTTCTTGTGGATTAACATCTTAAGTTTTGGAACATTTTGTTGTTTAACTTTATGACAACTAGAATGAATAACAGCTGATTGAGCTTTTTGATATAACCCAATTGTAATAGTTCTCTAAGCTTTACTTGATTCACTGTATTAAATGACTCTAACCTATAAAGACGTTGTCCTCATATTTTTGGTTCAAGTTAACATCACGCGGGTAATATCTCTTACATTAAGATTATACAAAAACAGTTTTAAGTCAATAGGACAAAAAGTTAGTCGATTTTGATTTTGAACGGTTAAAAAAATTAAGTTAAAAAAATTTAAAAAAAACTTCCCAGGGGGCAAGTTTTTTTTATATTCTTAAACGAAATTTAAAAGCAGAATAGAAATCCTATAACTTTTGGCGGAGATATTACCACAACTTAACTTTTTTAAAGTGCACTTTGTGTGTTTTACATGTTACATGTTTAGGGGCATCAAAAAGTCAACTGATTTTGCGATTTTTTCTATTAAAACTGGTAGGATGGATTTAATTTAAACCGTTTGTATATTATTAAGTGTTATTTAAAGAACATCCACTAATTTTAATAGCCGATACTATCCACTAACATATCGGTGGCAAAGCGATGGCTTGAACACTATTAAAAGAAGGCGTCTTGAGGTGTTCACTGTATCTCCGCCAAAAATGATCGGATTTCCATTTTGTTTTTTCATTTCGCTTAAGAATTAAAACACCCCCCCTGGGAAGCTTGATTTTTTATTTTAAAAACTTTTTTCGATCTTCCAAAGTCAAAAATGCGTTCTTAATCTAATAAATTCGACTTTGGGCTTAAAAAAATATATTTAAAGACAAACAAGAGAGAACGCTACAGTCGGGTGCCCCGGCTATCAGATACCCGTTACTCAGCTAAAGGGAGTGCAAGGGAGATAGATATATAAAATCTTTGATCGGGCATAACTTTTTAACGAATGAAAAATTTCTTCTACATTTCGATAGGTATTGATTATCACAATAAAACTACATTTTTACTATTCCAAAATCTTTAAAGGTGTGGGCGCCAGACACCTTTCAAAAAATGGTTTAGGGCGATTGAGGGCGTTAGAGGGGGCGTGGCACCATTTTGAAATAAACTTGCGCTGAGTGGAAACTCCAAGAATATGCATGCATAATGCCAATCCTCTATATTTTATAGTTTCCGAGATCTCAGCGTTCATAGGGACGGACAGACAGACGGACATGGCTAGTTCGACTCGGCTAGTGGTCCTGATCAAGAATATATATACTTTATAGGGTCGGAAAAGCTTCCTTCTCCCTGTTACATACTTTTGCCCGAATACAATATACCCTTTTACTCTACGATAACGGGTCTAAAAATAAAAAAACTCTCTATGCGATAAGTTTAAACACGATCCGATGATCGGTTTACAAATGCCGATGAGCAGGGACTTTCAAAAGGTGGTTTCGTGTCAATCCTCAATATGGGCGGTTTTTTTTAACAAACCAAACAGATTTGGCCAAAAATATTTTTTCACATTTTTAATTTGCTTGAAACTTTTTTTGCGTGTACTATTTGGAAAATAAGTAAGCAGGTGTATTTTGAATTTTTTTTTTAGTTTGGAAAAAAAACTTCAATTTTGAACAAGGGTTAAATAAATAATTTTAATACTTTTATATTCAATTTTGAACAAGGGTTAAATAAATAATTTTAATACTTTTATATAATTACTTTTTGTCTTTCAGACATTGTCAAAACACCTCAAATTTAACTTTTTGTCATTAAATATTGTTAAAAGACTGTTAAACGATGAGGAAACATCAAAGCCATTAGGATCCGATAAGAGTGAAAGAGTAGCCCTACTTGCTGCGACGTGTTTTCATAGAAAAAAGCCGAGGACAAAAACCGATTGTAACTTGCAATATAGCGCATATATTATAGTGTACCGATAGTTTTGTAAACCAGGGATAGCACACCTATTCCCTATCCAGGGCTACATACACAATATAATATAAATAACTTAAAACTACATTGGTCATGTTTATACTAAGAGTGGTTATATAGTTCTTATTACTACAATATTAAAATTAAATAAATGTTGGTTTTTAACATTTTTTTTATTTTAATTTGTTTTTATTTTTAATAAATTAAAAACTTTTTTTTTAGAACAGGTTTTACTGGAAATAGTGCAAAAGACACGAAGTAAACTGGATTACTACGACCGGAGATACAGATTTTCAATGAGAGGGAACTTTTTCAAAATTATATACATATATGATGGACGTTTATGCACTACGAGAAGTACAAACAAGTGACCCAACGACACCAAGCACGTGCTTGTTACGCGCGGGCCCTTTTATCAATTTGGGCCAAAATGCGAGTTCGCGAGAACGGGTCGGTGCCCCGACTATCAGATACCCGATACTCATCTAAGGGAGTGCGAGGGAAATGGATATATAAAACTTTGATCGGGCATAACTTTTTAACGAATGGTCCGATTTGAAAAATGTCTTCTACATTTCGATAGATACTGATAATCACAATAAAACTGCTTTTTTTACTTTTCCATAATCTTTATTGGTGTGGGCGACAGACACCTTTCAAAAAATGGTTTAGGGCGGTGGAGGGCGTTAGATTGGGCGTGGCAACTACAAGAATATGCATGCAAAATGCCAATTCTCTAGCTTTTATAGTTTCCGAGATCTCAGCGGTCATACGGACGGACAGACAGACGGACAGACGGACATGGCTAGTTCGAGTCGTCTAGTGAACCTGATTAAGAATATACATACTTTATAGGGTCGAAAAAGCTTCCTTCTCCCTGTTACATACTTTTGCACGAATACAATATACCCTTTTACTCTACGATAACGGGTATAAAAATAAAAAAACTCTCTCTATGCGATAAGTTTGAAAACGATCCGATGATCGGTTTACAAATGCCGATGAGCAGGGACTTTCAAAAGGTGGTTTCGTGTCAATCCTCAATATGGGCGGTTTTTTTTAACAAACCAAACAGATTTGGCCAAAAATATTTTTTCACATTTTTGATTTGGTTGAAACTTTTTTTACGTGTACTATTTGGAAATAAGTAAGCAGGTGTATTTTGAATTTTTTTTTAGTTTGGAAAAAAAACTTCAATTTTGAACAAGGGTTAAATAAATAATTTTAATACTTTTATATATTTAAAAATTACTTTTTGTCTTTTAGACATTGTCAAAACACCTCAAATTTAACTTTTTGTCATTAAAAACTGTTAAAAGACTGTTAAACGATGAGAAAACATCAAAGCCATTAGGATCCGATAAGAGTGAAAGAGTAGCCCTACTTGCTGCGACGTGTTTTCATAGAAAAAAGCCGAGGACAAAAACCGATTGTAACTTGCAATATAGCGCATATATTAAAATTAAAAAAATGTTGGTTTTTAACATTTTTTTTATTTTAATTTGTTTTTATTTTAAAGAAATTAAAAACTTTTTTTTTAGAACAGGTTTTACTGGAAATAGTGCAAAAGACACGAAGTAAACTGGATTACTACGACCGGAGATACAGATTTTCAATGAGAGGGAACTTTTTTAAAATTGGCAAATATTTTTTTTTTAATATTATTTTACAAAAAAATGTATGTTAACATACAAGGAGTCAACATTGCTTTATATAGTTAATAATCAAATATTTAATAATTATTTTGTTCTTATTAAACATTAAAACAATCAAACGCTTGCTCCCTTAATTTCATATCGTGGTCACATGAAATTTATAATCCTTAATCCTTTCAAATCAATTCTTGTACAACTGACTCGAAGCCGCAATAATCGGGAACAATTGAGCGCTTCGGAACGATCATTTTGTTCACCTACACCCGAAGCTGAGAATCACCTCATTGATTGTTACGAAGCGAGTCGAGTACTTGAACAAACCCGAAAGCCGAAGTATGACCCGATCGTGATTATTCGTTGCCGAGTGAGTTTACCGGATTAAACGAAAATTCAAGCGCAATTATCGATCTTATTCGATCATACTCGTTGCAGCTCTCTGGTACATACATACGTAGGATCGAGCTCCCATAGGAATAATCTCAAAAAACATAAAAAATACTGTGTAACTTTATAGGAAGTAGACGTTTTGATTAATAATAATATATTTGGAATCCCAGAACAGAACCGATCGAGTAATGACTAATTTTTGGCTACTTATTATAACTGCAAGGGTATAAAAACTTCGGCTCGCCTAACTTAACTTCCTTTCTTGTTATTTTTAACTTTAAATATATTTTTTATCTGGTCAAAATTCAAATTTTTTTTTGTTGTAGGAAAATTTTACTTTTAATAATTTTCGCCTAACTTCTAAAGTTTTTGTACCATTGACTTTAAATTTTTTGTCGAATATAAACAATATTACATTTATATTAATAATTATTAATATAAATGACTTTTGTTTTGTGTGTTTCCCTGCAAATTTGTTCACTTCTTTCACAGAACAAAATAAAGCGTTTTTTGTTATGTTGGCAGTCAGATTTTCGTTTCGTCGCCAAAGAAATTCGGAAAGGCTCGCAGATTTCCAATTAATGCTCGTTACCCATATAGTAAAAGGGTATAT
The DNA here is from genome assembly GCA_035046095.1 of Drosophila pseudotakahashii. Lineage (NCBI taxonomy): Eukaryota > Metazoa > Arthropoda > Insecta > Diptera > Drosophilidae > Drosophila > Drosophila pseudotakahashii. The sequence continues at coordinate 375,983 of JAWNOE010000047.1, read as the reverse complement.
TGTATTCGGGGAAAAGTAAATGACAGGTTGAAGGAAGCGTTTCCGACACTATAAGTATATAGATTCTTGATTATGATTACTAGCCGAGTCCATCTGACTATGTCCTTCTTGCTGTCCTTCTGTCTGTCTATAAAAGCTAAATTTTTTTTGGGATTGTGATTTTTCCTGCAGATTTGACACCCAAAACCTCCTCCTGGCCACTCACTTGAATTAGGGTCTATAAAGTGAACTTCCGGTAAATAACCAATGCAAATTTGGGATTAATATCATATTATAATCATTTTTAAAAATGATGCCCAATTTCTTCAACCAATTTAAATAGTCGTGAGTGAAACTATTTGTTAAGAACTATACAAAACTGAAATTGTATCTATCAATACGGGAGAGGTCTGTAGGTTGGGGTAAGAATAGCGAAGGAGCCAGAATAATTTGTGGTCCTAGCGGCTTAACGGCTTGCGGCTTTTTTAGTATAGGTACCTTTGATCATCAAGGAGTAACACTGCAAACTTGAGCAGTCTCCATTTGAAGAAGTTGCGAGGTGTTTTTTGTCAACCTCAGATATAAAACAAGGGATAACGCTATAGTCAAGGGCCTGACTGTTAGATACCCGTTAGACAGCTAACCAACTTTAAAAACAAGAACTGACGCGCAAGGCAATGGTACCACTGCGTATGTAAAATGGGCGATATACATATATGATGGACGTTTATGCACTACGAGAAGTACAAACAAGTGGCCCAACGACACCAAGCACGTGCTTGTTACGCGCGGGTCCTTTTATCAATTTGGGCCAAAATGCGAGTTCGCGAGAATACATAAAACAAATAGAGATGGGACACATAAATAACAAGAGAGAACGCTATAGTCGGGTGCCCCGACTATCAGATACCCGTTACTCATCTAAGGGAATGCGAGGGAGATGGATATATAAAACTTTGATCGGGCATAACTTTTTAACGAATGGTCCGATTTGAAAACAAGAGAGAACGCTATAGTCGGGTTCGTGTCCCGACTATCTAATACCCGTCACTCATCTAAAGGGAGTGCAAACGCTGTACTCGGGTTGGTGTCCCGACTAATAATCGTAACTCAGCTAAAGGGAGTGCGAGGGAGATAGATATAGAAATTTTGATTGCGTATAACTTTTTAATGAATGGTCCGATTTGAAAAATATCTTCTACATTTCGATAGGTATAAATATGCACAACAAAATTGCATTTATACTTCTCGGAAATCTTTAAAGGTGTGGGCGCCAGACACATTTTAAAATCGTTAGTGGGCGATTGTGGGCGTTAGAGGGGGCGTGGCACTCGGCTGAAATAAACTTGCGCTGCGTAGGAAGCCCAAGAATATGCATGCAAAATGCCAATTCTCTAGCTTTTATAGTTTCCGAGATCTCAGCGGTCATACGGACGGACAGACAGACGGACAGACGGACATGGCTAGTTCGACTCGTCTAGTGATCCTGATCAAGAATATATGTATATACTTTATAGGGTCGAAAAAGCTTCCTTCTCCCTGTTACATACTTTTGCACGAATACAATATACCCTATTATTCTACGAGTAACGGGTGTACAAATAATTAAAAAATTAGGAGTGAAGCAAATGCATTAAAATATTAGTTTTTAATACCGGGATAGAAGTTGAAGTGCAAATTAAATGTTAAAGGTTGTTAAATTTATTACGTAGAACACGAAAGGGCTCGTGCAGACTAAAATTTGGTGTACATCGTGGTAAATAAAAAATCTACAGAATCAATATCACCTCTTTTAAGATTATGCATAAAAATAGTACCAAGCATTTTTCTACGATTTGCAAGTGTCGGTAAATTAAGCAATAATAATCTACTCTGATAGGAAGGTAGCCTTACGTTTTGACCCAGTGCAAACTGCGAAGGACAAAAAGGAGACATTTTTTTTGCACCGACTAAATACGGTCAATGTGCACGCTGTGGCGTACAGCGGCACGATCAGTGTTTGCAATTACTACTCCGTAGCAGCGAGATGAATACAAAGATTTCTATGCTATTGGCAATAGCATATTGCTATCGCTCGCAAAAAGTTGAGAGCGAGATGAGAGCAGAGCACATGATATTTATACCCTTGCAGGGGTATTATAATTTCAGTCAGATGTTTGCAACGCAGTGAAGGAGACGTTTCCGACCAAATAAAGTATATATGTAGGACTGCCGGTAGATAGTCCAATTACAACACGAAATAAAGTTTAATGACTTTGATTCGAACGGAAAAACAATAGGTTTTGGGGATTTTACATCTTCTCTTCTCCAAGCACAGAAAGCAAAAACGACTACTTAATGCGAAGATTCTTTTCGTGCAGTATCGATTCTTATATTTTTGCAGAGTTGCAAGCGATATGCTTATGTTAATAGATTTGAATTATAGTGAAAGTAATGTTAACGAAAAATACTAAAGTAAATGTCTAATATGTTTAGGCAGAACTATTGTAGACCTGACTACTCCTTGTTTTCCTTTCTTTTCCCACAATCGGCCATCCTGAATTATCACTCGAATGATGGTTCTTCTGCAGGTTCTGATTGAGGATTCCACTTCTTCATATATTCTGCATCCGTTGATGTTTTACCCGGACCTTCATGGTCTCCAACCTTTTCTACGTCATATCGGCCGTGGGGTAAAGTCCTTAAAATTTTGTATGGACCAAAGATTTTCGGCTTCAACTTTAAGCCGGTGCCGTACTGTGTGCGCTTTATGGCCACGAGCTCGTTGATTTTGTAGGTCAACTCCTTCTTGCGACCCTTGTTGAAGGATCTACGATTTTCCTGTTGAATTTTGGCAATGTTATCCCGCGCTTCCAATCCTTCTATAGCGGCGTCTTCAAGGAATGTGTTCAGCTCAGTTATTTTGTTTGTTCTCATTTCAACGCCTGTCAATATCCTAAAAGGTGAGAAACTCGTGCTTCTTGGGGGTGTGCTGTTCATCACTTGCTGTACGACCTCTAGATGTTTATACCAGCTACACGGATTTTCTTGACAAAGCTTGGCTAACATTGGAATCACGATCTTATGGATCCGCTCCACTTGACCATTTCCTCGGGGAACTCCGGTAGCTATCATCAGATGCTGTATGCCGTTCTCGTCGCAATATTGTTTAAATGTACTTGCAATAAACGCTGCTCCTCTATCCGATATTATACGCCTAGGGTTTCCAAACACTGCCGCTTGACGAGTTAGTCGATCAATAACTCCTTCAGCCGTTGTATTTTTTGTCGGGTGGAGCCAGACAAACTTAAAAAACGCATCGATCACAACGAGAATGTAATTGTAGTTCTTGCTGGTCTGCTCTATTGGTCCCACATGGTCAACATGATATGTTTCCAACGTCCTTTCGTCCTTATTGATGGGTGTCAAGTTACCTTCCTTTTTACCTGTCTTGACCTCGGAAATAATACATTCAACGCAACTCTTGACCACTCTTATTACATTCATCGATAAATCCGGTATGTAAAATGTCTTCTCAACTGCCTCTTGAGTTCTTTTTACAGAAAAATGTCCTTGCTTATGGGCCATACGAATGATTTCTTCCTCCATCAGAGTCGGCACCACGATCAACTCTTTGATGGGATCCTTGTACAGTATGCCATGCTTAACGAAGAAGGCATCATACGTCCTGTTCTCAAGGGCCGCCATTACTACCCGAACCCATTCATCCTGCGACTGTGCTTCCTGCAGTTTGTGATGCAAAGTGTCTTCCAGCATTAGACATGAAACTCGACTCAAGGGTCCACGTGCCTCATTTTGCTGCCACTTCGGTGTTCGATGACATAGTCGTAATCCTGGAGAAACAATGCCCAACGCGAAACTCTTAATAGGGTTTCGCCGCGCTTTTTTATCGTTAAAGCAAATGCATTGCAGTCGGTAATGATCTTGAATTTTATCCCAAGTAAATAGACGCGCCATTTTTTCAAAGCTTCGACTATAGCCAACACCTCGAGTTCGTAAGAGTGGTATTTTTCTTCAGCTGGCTTTGTCTTTCGGCTTAAGTATTGTATAGGGTGCAACTGTTGATCGTCCGGATCTTTTTGTGTGCGTCTGTGTGTATCTCAGTCTGAGCTTTTGGATTATATAAACGTAACTCCGGTGCAGATATCAAAGCTATTTTTAGTTGCTCGAATGCTGCGAGTTCTTCCTCGGTGAATCGGAATGGAATGTCCTTACGAAGCAAATCAGAAAGTGGTTTGGCCTTCAACGCGTAGTCTGCAATGAATCGCCTAAAGTAGGATGTTAATCCGAGGAAACGCTGAAGACTCTTTCGATCATGTGGAAGCGAAAAGTTCTGCTTGCGTTTTGGCTTCTGACGGTCTTATAGTTCCTCCTTCGACAATATAACCTAAAAAGTCAACCTTTTCCTTGAGAAACTGACATTTGCTCCACTTAATTTTCAAATTAAACTCTGAAGCTCGGTTGAGGACACGCTCGAGCTTGTGGATTCCTTCGTTTACATCCTTAGAGGGAATAATGAGATCATCCATGTATGTTACGACTGTACCGTCTTGAACCATATCCAGTAGAATTGCATAAATGAATTTTGAAAATACGGCTGGTGAGTTAGATATTCCAAACGGGACATATAAGAACTCAAATTGCCCTGCATGTATCACAAAAGATGTATATTTTCTCGAATTCTGCTCAACTGGTACATGGAAAAATCCATTCGCTAAGTCAAGTGTTGTGAAAAGGCTGTTTCCTTGCAGTCTTTCAATGACATCATCTATAAGTGGCATCGGAAAGTGATCCTTGGCAATCTTCGCGTTTAGCCGTCTATAGTCGCAACAAAGCCGCTTGCTGCCATCCTTTTTCGGTACCAAGACAACAGGTGTGGCATACTCAGATGAACTTGGCTGGATAATCTTCTCTGATAGCCATTTCTCAACCTGGTTGTCAACGATAGACTTGTCTGCATGTGAAATGCGTCGAGGGCGTTCATTAACTGGGTATTCGTCACTTAGTAAAATTTTCTTTTGTATGGGACTGTCCTTTTTCTTCTCTAGCTTGTAATTGTTGGTCAAATCTTTCACAGTTTTTGCAATTGGTCTCTCCAGATGAGCGATGTCGATTTCGGGCTCCTCACTTTCAGGAAAAAGACACACCTGAGGGTATTCCTGGAATATCTGTAACTCTGACTCAACTGCTTTCTCTGTGGTAAAGGACTCCTGGCTGTTCTGGTTCTCTTTTGCTTGAAATTTGACCGACTTCTCTGAGAATATCAAGTCCACTTGCTTAAAAATGCTATTCCCGATGACTGGTGAATACTTAATATCATTTCTGCTAGCAACATGAAAGTTTACGTCCAAACAAGTGTTGTCTACCGCAACTTGGGTTACAAAACTGCCAAGCGTATTTAACTCGCTATTACAAATACCGACTAGACAGTGCTTTTCGTTAGCAAGCTCGATATTTCCTAGCATCTGAACCAAGTCATCACGGATAAGGCAAAGATCACAGCCTGTATCGATTAAAGCGGAAAATCGAACGCCATTACAGGAAATGTCCTTAAAAATGCATTTACCACAGCTGCTAATATGGTACGTCATTGTGTTGGCATTTTTCCCTCCTTCGTTTCAGCTACCTTAGTACCTGGGCAATTCGATGCCTTGTGCCCTGGCTGATCGCACCTGTAGCATTTGATGGGCTTGTTACACTCTTTTGCGAAATGTGAAGGATCTCCACACTTGAAACATTTTTTGAAATGCTGTTTGGTCACATCTGGTTTTTTGTCTTCGTTGGTAATATGAGGTTTAGCTGTATTAAGTACGTGAGGGCGACTGCTACGAATTTTCTCATACACCTTTATTTGATCCTTAAGTTCCTGCAGAGTCCTGGCCTAATACAAGTTGCTTTTGTTGTCTCTCGAGTCGGGTATACCTTCGATAAAGTACTCTATATGACTGACATCATCCAAATTAAAAGGCTTTCCTATTTCCATGAGTGAATACAGATACTCCTTGTGATCCTCATTTGGGCCTTTTCGTCGATTTTTCAGCATGCGGTGAACTTCAATTGCCGATACGTCTGATCCGAACTCAGCTTCTAGTGCTCGCTTAAGTGATGACCAGCTGGAAATGAGTGGCTGACTTCGAACGAATATTTTAGCTGCGCCTTTTAACAATTGCTTCGAATAAATAAACATTTGAAGATTATTCCATTGAACTGCTGCCGCATTATCTTCAAACTCCTGGATCCAGCTGTGTACAGACGGCTGGCTCGAACCATTGAACTGAGAAAGGGAATCTTCTATGTCGCGCAACGTAAATGCACTGCGACCTTCGCCTGGTGTAGATCTTGAGTCATGCATTGAAGTTGCATCCCCGTAATAAGATTCCTCATCCTCAATTACCTTAGCTGACAAGTTGTAGTGGTCGAGAAGACTGTCCTGCTGTGTCTGCTTCCTACCGCTTGTAGCTAAATTAAGCACTGATAATTGCTCCTTCAACGCGTTCACGTTTAACGCCAAAATTTCTTCCCTCTGCATTCTGTACTCGTTATTACTCTCTGCTTACAATGGTTACAAATTAAGAAATTTTAGTGAATTCTTGAACTTATAGGTTTTATAGGTTTATTGTAGGTTTGAAAATGCAAAATAGTGATTCAGTGATTCGCTCACTTTACGTTTCTGCAAACAATGCACACCCTGGCCGACGATGACGTTGACGCTGTCTCTCAGGCTATTTCACCAGATTGCGCTATTTTTCAGGCTTTTTCACCAGACTTGCGCTTTCCCAAAGCCAAGTTTTCGATGTCTCCTGCCTCCTTGCAGGACCTTTGCGCAGAATGCGCACCTTGCTACACCTCTCCGGTGTACACGATCTGCCAGTTAACTGCTTTTCCTCCGCGTAAAACGCCTTCTAATTGCTGATGCGCAATTAGCCACACTCTGATTTTAACGAATCTTTGTGCCACGGTCGCTTCTCTGACACCAAATTTGTAGGATTGCCGGTAGATAGTCCAATTACAACACGAAATAAAGTTTAATGACTTTTATTCGAACGGAAAAACAATAGGTTTTGGGGATTTTACATCTTCTCTTCTCCAAGCTCAGAAAGCAAAAGCGAGTACCTAATGCGACGATTCTTTTCGTGCAGTATCGATTCTTATATTTTTGCAGAGTTGCAAGCGACATGCTTATGTTAATAGATTTGAATTATAGTGAAGGGAATGTTAGCGAAAAATACTAAAGTAAATGTCGAATATTTTTAGGCAGAAAGCTATCGCGATTAAACTTTGCAAGCGTATATTAGCTTCGGCTGGCCGAACGGGTTATAAAACAAGGCCATGTTTTTAATTTAAAGAAACATTTACAATTGCTTGACATCCGACCTGAGGAGCAAGAAATTGATTCTGGTTGCATGCAGACCAATAAACCGTAAAACCTCAACTAATTAAAGTTAAAATCAATAAAAAAAATTTAATCCGGTCATACATTGGTTTTGTCCCTGAAGACAGCACTCCGTTCCATGTGCTAAACTCAACTAATATGCGCATCATATTTGACCCCATATGTCAAGGTATTAACGAAAAAAAGCGGAAAAAACATTATTTTGAACGGAAGCAAGTGCAAATCTGTTCTAAAACAGGTAGCAGCGAATGTTAGACTTGAAATACATCAAGCATGTAAAAATCGACTGCTTTCTTTAAAAATAGATAGTCCGACGCGGCTTGATCGAAATATATTCGGCATCAGTGCACAATTCGTAAGCAAACAAGAAATAAAATCGTGAATTCTTGGAAGGGTGGAACTCAAAGAAGCAGGTTTAGGTACATCCCAAAATCTCGCTAGAGAAATTATAGCTGTTTTAGACAAATACGAAATAGCCCTGACCCAAATTGTACATCGGATAATGGGGCCAATATGATAAAATCTTCGAAAATTTTATCAGAAATGCATTTGAGCGATGATGAGATTGACGAAGTCTGTATTGAAGAGAACATTGAGTACACGAAGCAAGTCGACCTTTTCGAAAAAACAGAAAATGTGTATGTGGTATGTACAGCTTTGTGCACTCGATGTAACAAAAAATTCAAATATAAGAGAGTATTTGTTAACGAGACGCAATTTTATCAAACACATTCAGAAGCAATAAAACGGTTACCGTAATTTTTTTGAACTAAAAAAATATAAATTACCTCAATTAGATTGTCCAACTAAATGGGGATCAACAAATAATATGATTGACCTACTCAATAAAGCCAAAGATATATTACTATATATATTGGCTTCAAAATTAGAAAAAGTGTGCGAATTTTACTCCAGTCAGTACCCGTCAGCTTAGATTCTCCTAGTTAATTATTGCAAAACTCTTCAAATTCTAAAAGTTTTTGCAACATTATGTAAGTTGAACACCAACGCGTGGGTACATCGATTACGGCCTAAGGTAATGACTGGGCAGATAACTTAAACCTTAATAAAAACAAGAAAGGAAGCTAGTTTCGGCAAGCCGAAGCTTATATACAATTGCATTTTATAGAAGTTATGGAAAATATTATAAGGTTTTGTAATATTTCGTCGTTTTCGTCACCATTGCATAAGTCGTCATTAGATTCATCATTCAAAAGGTCCACTGATTTGAGCATGTTCCTTCCATTATCGGTAGTGATGCAGAAAATCTGGTTTTTATTAATTTAACATTCGTTTAAAAGTGGCTCGATTTTTCTGCATAAATTGGCTCCTGAATGCCTTTGGTGCAACTTGACAAGTCCGAGAGTTCTAATACAAATCCTGTTATTAGTGTAAGTTTGAGCATTGATACCCAAAATTCCGCGCTTACATCTGGTAGCAGTTTCAATTTTAAGACACACCATCTTGTTTTTGAACAATTGTTATACCCGTTACTCGTAGAGTAAAAGGGTATATTGTATTCGTGCAAAAGTATGTAACAGGGAGAAGGAAGCTTTTCCGACCCTATAAAGTATATATATTCTTGATCAGGATCACTAGCCGAGTCGAACTAGCCATGTCCGTCTGTCCGTCTGTCCGTCTGTCCGTCCGTATGAACGCTGAGACCTCGGAAACTATAAAAGCTAGAGGATTGGCATTTTGCATGCATATTCTTGGAGTTCCTACGCAGCGCAAGTTTATTTCAAAACGCCCTCAATCGCTCTAAACCATTTTTTGAAAGGTGTCTGGCGCCCACACCATTAAAGATTTTGGAAAAGTAAAAAAGGAATTTTATTGTGATTATCAATACCTATCGAAATGTAGTCCAATTACAACACGAAATAAAGTTTAATGACTTTGATTCGAACGGAAAAACAATAGGTTTTGGGGATTTTACATCTTCTCTTCTCCAAGCACAGAAAGCAAAAACGACTACTTAATGCGAAGATTCTTTTCGTGCAGTATCGATTCTTATATTTTTGCAGAGTTGCAAGCGATATGCTTATGTTAATAGATTTGAATTATAGTGAAAGTAATGTTAACGAAAAATACTAAAGTAAATGTCTAATATGTTTAGGCAGAACTATTGTAGACCTGACTACTCCTTGTTTTCCTTTCTTTTCCCACAATCGGCCATCCTGAATTATCACTCGAATGATGGTTCTTCTGCAGGTTCTGATTGAGGATTCCACTTCTTCATATATTCTGCATCCGTTGATGTTTTACCCGGACCTTCATGGTCTCCAACCTTTTCTACGTCATATCGGCCGTGGGGTAAAGTCCTTAAAATTTTGTATGGACCAAAGATTTTCGGCTTCAACTTTAAGCCGGTGCCGTACTGTGTGCGCTTTATGGCCACGAGCTCGTTGATTTTGTAGGTCAACTCCTTCTTGCGACCCTTGTTGAAGGATCTACGATTTTCCTGTTGAATTTTGGCAATGTTATCCCGCGCTTCCAATCCTTCTATAGCGGCGTCTTCAAGGAATGTGTTCAGCTCAGTTATTTTGTTTGTTCTCATTTCAACGCCTGTCAATATCCTAAAAGGTGAGAAACTCGTGCTTCTTGGGGGTGTGCTGTTCATCACTTGCTGTACGACCTCTAGATGTTTATACCAGCTACACGGATTTTCTTGACAAAGCTTGGCTAACATTGGAATCACGATCTTATGGATCCGCTCCACTTGACCATTTCCTCGGGGAACTCCGGTAGCTATCATCAGATGCTGTATGCCGTTCTCGTCGCAATATTGTTTAAATGTACTTGCAATAAACGCTGCTCCTCTATCCGATATTATACGCCTAGGGTTTCCAAACACTGCCGCTTGACGAGTTAGTCGATCAATAACTCCTTCAGCCGTTGTATTTTTTGTCGGGTGGAGCCAGACAATTGTAGTTCTTGCTGGTCTGCTCTATTGGTCCCACATGGTCAACATGATATGTTTCCAACGTCCTTTCGTCCTTATTGATGGGTGTCAAGTTACCTTCCTTTTTACCTGTCTTGACCTCGGAAATAATACATTCAACGCAACTCTTGACCACTCTTATTACATTCATCGATAAATCCGGTATGTAAAATGTCTTCTCAACTGCCTCTTGAGTTCTTTTTACAGAAAAATGTCCTTGCTTATGGGCCATACGAATGATTTCTTCCTCCATCAGAGTCGGCACCACGATCAACTCTTTGATGGGATCCTTGTACAGTATGCCATGCTTAACGAAGAAGGCATAATACGTGCTGTTCTCAAGGGCCGCCATTACTACCCGAACCCATTCATCCTGCGACTGTGCTTCCTGCAGTTTGTGATGCAAAGTGTCTTCCAGCATTAGACATGAAACTCGACTCAAGGGTCCACGTGCCTCATTTTGCTGCCACTTCGGTGTTCGATGACATAGTCGTAATCCTGGAGAAACAATGCCCAACGCGAAACTCTTAATAGGGTTTCGCCGCGCTTTTTTATCGTTAAAGCAAATGCATTGCAGTCGGTAATGATCTTGAATTTTATCCCAAGTAAATAGACGCGCCATTTTTTCAAAGCTTCGACTATAGCCAACACCTCGAGTTCGTAAGAGTGGTATTTTTCTTCAGCTGGCTTTGTCTTTCGGCTTAAGTATTGTATAGGGTGCAACTGTTGATCGTCCGGATCTTTTTGCAGGAGAACTCCTCCATAGCCGTGCATAGAATCGTCTGTGTGTATCTCAGTCTGAGCTTTTGGATTATATAAACGTAACTCCGGTGCAGATATCAAAGCTATTTTTAGTTGCTCGAATGCTGCGAGTTCTTCCTCGGTGAATCGGAATGGAATGTCCTTACGAAGCAAATCAGAAAGTGGTTTGGCCTTCAACGCGTAGTCTGCAATGAATCGCCTAAAGTAGGATGTTAATCCGAGGAAACGCTGAAGACTCTTTCGATCATGTGGAAGCGAAAAGTTCTGCTTGCGTTTTGGCTTCTGACGGTCTTATAGTTCCTCCTTCGACAACATAACCTAAAAAGTCAACCTTTTCCTTGAGAAACTGACATTTGCTCCACTTAATTTTCAAATTAAACTCTGAAGCTCGGTTGAGGACACGCTCGAGCTTGTGGATTCCTTCGTTTACATCCTTAGAGGGAATAATGAGATCATCCATGTATGTTACGACTGTACCGTCTTGAACCATATCCAGTAGAATTGCATAAATGAATTTTGAAAATACGGCTGGTGAGTTAGATATTCCAAACGGGACATATAAGAACTCAAATTGCCCTGCATGTATCACAAAAGATGTATATTTTCTCGAATTCTGCTCAACTGGTACATGGAAAAATCCATTCCATAAGTCAAGTGTTGTGAAAAGGCTGTTTCCTTGCAGTCTTTCAATGACATCATCTATAAGTGGCATCGGAAAGTGATCCTTGGCAATCTTCGCGTTTAGCCGTCTATAGTCGCAACAAAGCCGCTTGCTGCCATCCTTTTTCGGTACCAAGACAACAGGTGTGGCATACTCAGATGAACTTGGCTGGATAATCTTCTCTGATAGCCATTTCTCAACCTGGCTGTCAACGATAGACTTGTCTGCATGTGAAATGCGTCGAGGGCGTTCATTAACTGGGTATTCGTCACTTAGTAAAATTTTCTTTTGTATGGGACTGTCCTTTTTCTTCTCTAGCTTGTAATTGTTGGTCAAATCTTTCACAGTTTTTGCAATTGGTCTCTCCAGATGAGCGATGTCGATTTCGGGCTCCTCACTTTCAGGAAAAAGACACACCTGAGGGTATTCCTGGAATATCTGTAACTCTGACTCAACTGCTTTCTCTGTGGTAAAGGACTCCTGGCTGTTCTGGTTCTCTTTTGCTTGAAATTTGACCGACTTCTCTGAGAATATCAAGTCCACTTGCTTAAAAATGCTATTCCCGATGACTGGTGAATACTTAATATCATTTCTGCTAGCAACATGAAAGTTTACGTCCAAACAAGTGTTGTCTACCGCAACTTGGGTTACAAAACTGCCAAGCGTATTTAACTCGCTATTACAAATACCGACTAGACAGTGCTTTTCGTTAGCAAGCTCGATATTTCCTAGCATCTGAACCAAGTCATCACGGATAAGGCAAAGATCACAGCCTGTATCGATTAAAGCGGAAAATCGAACGCCATTACAGGAAATGTCCTTAAAAATGCATTTACCACAGCTGCTAATATGGTACGTCATTGTGTTGGCATTTTTCCCTCCTTCGTTTCAGCTACCTTAGTACCTGGGCAATTCGATGCCTTGTGCCCTGGCTGATCACACCTGTAGCATTTGATGGGCTTGTTACACTCTTTTGCGAAATGTGAAGGATCTCCACACTTGAAACATTTTTTGAAATGCTGTTTGGTCACATCTGGTTTTTTGTCTTCGTTGGTAATATGAGGTTGAGCTGTATTAAGTACGTGAGGGCGACTGCTACGAATTTTCTTATACACCTTTATTTGATCCTTAAGTTCCTGCAGAGTCCTGGCCTAATACAAGTTGCTTTTGTTGTCTCTCGAGTCGGGTATACCTTCGATAAAGTACTCTATATGACTGACATCATCCAAATTAAAAGGCTTTCCTATTTCCATGAGTCGATTTTTCAGCATGCGGTGAACTTCAATTGCCGATACGTCTGATCCGAACTCAGCTTCTAGTGCTCGCTTAAGTGATGACCAGCTGGAAATGAGTGGCTGACTTCGAACGAATATTTTAGCTGCGCCTTTTAACAATTGCTTCGAATAAATAAACATTTGAAGATTATTCCATTGAACTGCTGCCGCATTATCTTCAAACTCCTGGATCCAGCTGTGTACAGACGGCTGGCTCGAACCATTGAACTGAGAAAGGGAATCTTCTATGTCGCGCAACGTAAATGCACTGCGACCTTCGCCTGGTGTAGATCTTGAGTCATGCATTGAAGTTGCATCCCCGTAATAAGATTCCTCATCCTCAATTACCTTAGCTGACAAGTTGTAGTGGTCGAGAAGACTGTCCTGCTGTGTCTGCTTCCTACCGCTTGTAGCTAAATTAAGCACTGATAATTGCTCCTTCAACGCGTTCACGTTTAACGCCAAAATTTCTTCCCTCTGCATTCTGTACTCGTTATTACTCTCTGCTTACAATGGTTACAAATTAAGAAATTTTAGTGAATTCTTGAACTTATAGGTTTTATAGGTTTATTGTAGGTTTGAAAATGCAAAATAGTGATTCAGTGATTCGCTCACTTTACGTTTCTGCAAACAATGCACACCCTGGCCGACGATGACGTTGACGCTGTCTCTCAGGCTATTTCACCAGATTGCGCTATTTTTCAGGCTTTTTCACCAGACTTGCGCTTTCCCAAAGCCAAGTTTTCGATGTCTCCTGCCTCCTTGCAGGACCTTTGCGCAGAATGCGCACCTTGCTACACCTCTCCGGTGTACACGATCTGCCAGTTAACTGCTTTTCCTCCGCGTAAAACGCCTTCTAATTGCTGATGCGCAATTAGCCACACTCTGATTTTAACGAATCTTTGTGCCACGGTCGCTTCTCTGCTGTTTTTTCAAGTAAATCCCACTTCTGACACCAAATTTGTAGGATTGCCGGTAGATAGTCCAATTACAACACGAAATAAAGTTTAATGACTTTTATTCGAACGGAAAAACAATAGGTTTTGGGGATTTTACATCTTCTCTTCTCCAAGCTCAGAAAGCAAAAGCGAGTACCTAATGCGACAATTCTTTTCGTGCAGTATCGATTCTTATATTTTTGCAGAGTTGCAAGCGACATGCTTATGTTAATAGATTTGAATTATAGTGAAGGGAATGTTAGCGAAAAATACTAAAGTAAATGTCGAATATTTTTAGGCAGAAAGCTATCGCGATTAAACTTTGCAAGCGTATATTAGCTTCGGCTGGCCGAACGGGTTATAAAACAAGGCCATGTTTTTAATTTAAAGAAACATTTACAATTGCTTGACATCCGACCTGAGGAGCAAGAAATTGATTCTGGTTGCATGCAGACCAATAAACCGTAAAACCTCAACTAATTAAAGTTAAAATCAATAAAAAAAATTTAATCCGGTCATACATTGGTTTTGTCCCTGAAGACAGCACTCCGTTCCATGTGCTAAACTCAACTAATATGCGCATCATATTTGACCCCATATGTCAAGGTATTAACGAAAAAAAGCGGAAAAAACATTATTTTGAACGGAAGCAAGTGCAAATCTGTTCTAAAACAGGTAGCAGCGAATGTTAGACTTGAAATACATCAAGCATGTAAAAATCGACTGCTTTCTTTAAAAATAGATAGTCCGACGCGGCTTGATCGAAATATATTCGGCATCAGTGCACAATTCGTAAGCAAACAAGAAATAAAATCGTGAATTCTTGGAAGGGTGGAACTCAAAGAAGCAGGTTTAGGTACATCCCAAAATCTCGCTAGAGAAATTATAGCTGTTTTAGACAAATACGAAATAGCCCTGACCCAAATTGTACATCGGATAATGGGGCCAATATGATAAAATCTTCGAAAATTTTATCAGAAATGCATTTGAGCGATGATGAGATTGACGAAGTCTGTATTGAAGAGAACATTGAGTACACGAAGCAAGTCGACCTTTTCGAAAAAACAGAAAATGTGTATGTGGTATGTACAGCTTTGTGCACTCGATGTAACAAAAAATTCAAATATAAGAGAGTATTTGTTAACGAGACGCAATTTTATCAAACACATTCAGAAGCAATAAAACGGTTACCGTAATTTTTTTGAACTAAAAAAATATAAATTACCTCAATTAGATTGTCCAACTAAATGGGGATCAACAAATAATATGATTGACCTACTCAATAAAGCCAAAGATATATTACTATATATATTGGCTTCAAAATTAGAAAAAGTGTGCGAATTTTACTCCAGTCAGTACCCGTCAGCTTAGATTCTCCTAGTTAATTATTGCAAAACTCTTCAAATTCTAAAAGTTTTTGCAACATTATGTAAGTTGAACACCAACGCGTGGGTACATCGATTACGGCCTAAGGTAATGACTGGGCAGATAACTTAAACCTTAATAAAAACAAGAAAGGAAGCTAGTTTCGGCAAGCCGAAGCTTATATACAATTGCATTTTATAGAAGTTATGGAAAATATTATAAGGTTTTGTAATATTTCGTCGTTTTCGTCACCATTGCATAAGTCGTCATTAGATTCATCATTCAAAAGGTCCACTGATTTGAGCATGTTCCTTCCATTATCGGTAGTGATGCAGAAAATCTGGTTTTTATTAATTTAACATTCGTTTAAAAGTGGCTCGATTTTTCTGCATAAATTGGCTCCTGAATGCCTTTGGTGCAACTTGACAAGTCCGAGAGTTCTAATACAAATCCGGTTATTAGTGTAAGTTTGAGCATTGATACCCAAAATTCCGCGCTTACATCTGGTAGCAGTTTCAATTTTAAGACACACCATCTTGTTTTTGAACAATTGTTATACCCGTTACTCGTAGAGTAAAAGGGTATATTGTATTCGTGCAAAAGTATGTAACAGGGAGAAGGAAGCTTTTCCGACCCTATAAAGTATATATATTCTTGATCAGGATCACTAGCCGAGTCGAACTAGCCATGTCCGTCTGTCCGTCCGTATGAACGCTGAGACCTCGGAAACTATAAAAGCTAGAGGATTGGCATTTTGCATGCATATTCTTGGAGTTCCTACGCAGCGCAAGTTTATTTCAAAACGCCCTCAATCGCTCTAAACCATTTTTTGAAAGGTGTCTGGCGCCCACACCATTAAAGATTTTGGAAAAGTAAAAAAGGAATTTTATTGTGATTATCAATACCTATCGAAATGTAGAAGAAATTTTTCAAATCGGACCATTCGTTAAAAAGTTATGCCCGATCAAAGATTTTATATATCTATCTCCCTCGCACTCCCTTAGCTGAGTAACGGGTACACCCAAAAAAAAAACCAAAAGTTTACATTTAATGAGCGTTGTATTAAAAATATACTAGGGTTAGTATGAAAGTGTAACTATTAAATCAACACTAATTAGTTTAAACTGTATACTTTGTAGTGTAAGTGGTATACCAAAGAGTATAAGGCGTAAACCTGTAGTGTAATTTGTAAACTAATTATATTCGACTATTTAGTTTATTATTTACACTTGTAGTTTCAAAAAAAAACTTTCTGTAGTATAACAAAATGTAGTTCCAACGTACTACAAAATAGTTTCATGCCTACACTTTATAGTATTAAGGTTACACTAATTATTATAAGAGTGACAATCTGTAGCATACATTTTATACTGACGGAAAAATTATTTTTTATGGTGTGAAACTAGGACAATAGCGTTTATTTGTACATATGCCTTGGTGTGAAACCAGGACAAAAGCGAGTATACGAACACAAAAAATGATACCAGATTTGGCGTTTTTTGACGCGTTTGTGATTATTATGATGAGTAAGTTTGGTCCTGCATTCTTGTTATTCGTGCCGAGTAAAGATGTAAGTAAAATATTTCTTTTTAAATTAATTAAGTGAAAAATTATATTGTCCTTATTGGCAAATTTTGTGTACGTAGTGCAAAAGCAATTCTGTTGCTTAAATTAAAATACTTGTATTACGTACAAAACCATCCATGGAAACAAGTGCTTTGCGCACGCGAAGGAGCCAAAAACATATATGTACATTTGTGTTGCGCAAAATACTTGTTTCCATGGAAATACATACATATACGCAGAAGAAAATTCTTAAAAATTTATAATATAAGCATTTTTCAAGGTCCCCCTGTTAAATATCATAATAAAAATGCTGTTAGCTATGTAAGATTAAAATTATTTTAACTAAAAATGTATGAATATTTATGAAATAATAATAAAATAAAATATTAAATAATAATAAAATAATAATAAAACAATATACAATGAGATTTTATTGGGATTAATTTGTATACCACGAAAAACTAAATAGTATAAATTGTATACTACAGGTAGTGGGGAAATCGTATAGGTCGTATACGAAATAGTTTAAAATGAATACTAACAATCTTGATAAATTGCCTAATAAGTATACTACAGTTTATGAGCTTAGTATAATATGTGTACAAAATAGTATAAAACTAAGACCACATAGCATAGCTTTTATACTAAATAGTATAAAAAATAAACTAGCAGCCTAAATTTCAGTACACTGAGTGAGTAAACTGTATACTCGTTAGTTTAAAGTTGACAACTTCGAAAGTTTCATTTTAATACTTTCGAAGGTGGTAGGTTAATACTCAGAGTATCGAGAAATTTTTGACACTCAATAGTTTAGTTTTAATGTACAAATAGTTTAGATTCTATGGTCATTTTTTTTTTGGGTGTATCTGATAGTCGGGGCACCCGACTATAGCGTTCTCTCTTGTTTTAAATTTTATTTTATTTTAATGTATTTCAGTCCAATTAGGTCCATTACATTTTTAGACGACACTGGTCTCATATTTAGACCATCAAAAATTGGCATTTTTTCGGTGGTAACAAGGTCGATACAAGCTTCAGTTACTTTGCCTTTTGATAGGGTTACCATAAAATTCATTTGTCTCTTAGATACAACTATGCGCTCATGTCCACAAACATCCTTTTGAAATACATCTTTATGATTAGATATCGTTTAAGGTTGGTAAGGTAGTTTCCTGCGAATACTATTTTGCAAATTTTTCAACGAGACTCATCACTTTCCTCAAAATAGCTAAAATAATTACGCGGTAAATTGTATGGTTTGCGTCCCATTCTTAAAATATTTAAAATAATATTCAGGCTATTAGCAAAAATGTACCGATAGCAAAACGCAGTGCTACTTTATTCCTTTTGATCGAATACGAGAAGGTCAAATATACTTATCACCCAAAACTATAGTTTTTCCCCGCAGATATTATTCCAATAACGGCAGTATTTATACCCGTTACTCGTAGAGTAAAAGGGTATATTGTATTCGTGCAAAAGTATGTAACAGGGAGAAGGAAGCTTTTCCGACCCTATAAAGTATATATATTCTTGATCAGGATCACTAGCCGAGTCGAACTAGCCATGTCCGTCTGTCCGTCTGTCCGTCTGTCCGTCTGTCCGTCCGTATGAACGCTGAGATCTCGGAAACTATAAAAGCTAGATGATTGACATTTTGCATGCATATTCTTGGAGTTCCTACGCAGCGCAAGTTTATTTCAAAATGGTGCCACGCCCCCTCTAACGCCCTCAATCGCCCTACACCATTTTTTGAAAGGTGTCTGGCGCCCACACCATTAAAGATATTGGAAAACTAAAAATGCAGTTTTATTGTGACTATCAATACCTATCGAAATGTAGAAGAAATTTTTCAAATCGGACCATTCGTTAAAAAGTTATGCCTGATCAAAGATTTTATATATCTATCTCCCTCGCACTCCCTTAGCTGAGTAACGGGTATCTGATAGTCGGGGCACCCGACTATAGCGTTCTCTCTTGTTTTTATTTAATTATTTATCATACATTGTTTGTGGTATGGTTTAAAACAAATAAGAGGAAGAAGTTTGAGTTACTGTCTGTCTGTCTGTCTGTATGTCTGTCTGTATAAAATAATTAAAAGCCATGGTCGTTACGATTTAAAATAATTATTAAAAATTGTCGATGAAGAATTTTGTTGAATCACACACTAACATTGTTTTAATCTACCTAAGAAGAGCCACCAAAGAAGTTTGAGTTTTAATCGAAATAATAAAAGTCAAGGAATAACTGTTTTTTTTTCAACTTTTATTATAAAACTCAAAAATAACTGTTATCTGTCAATCGAAAAGTAAAACTTTTATTTGTTGAGCTTTATTATAAAAGTTGAAAAACAGTTATTCTTTAAGTTTTATAATAAAACTCAAAAAATAAAAATCATTGCGGATATGTAAAATACAATGGCTAACAAAAATATTGGTGTATTTACAATATTTTTGGATGCTTCTAAGAAAAATGAACAATATCAGTTATTTTCGGTACCTGTATATTAGGCCCTATTGAAACTGTTGAAAAGACTATGTCGTTGTAAATAAGCAGTTATGGGAGTTTATGGACTCCTACGTTACAAGTATGGCTCAACTGCAAAAAAATATAGTGCAGTTTTAACAACAACAATTGCACTATGGGAATTTTTATGCTCTGTGGCTGGTTTACAAGTTGTCAACAAAACAGATTTTAGCAACCAGCGCTTTAAGTAAAGAATCAATTCTTTACACGATTGGAGAGACGCTTATTGAAAGTATGGAAGTAAGAACAAAAAAGTAGTAGTATCACATGTTGGCTTCGACGCTTGCTTATTCGTGGACCCAAGATATACTATCGGCTAATATATCGCTGGCAAATCGATTGCTTGAACACTATTAAAAAAGGCGCTTTGCAGTGTTGACTGTATCTGTTGAAACTCTCTTTTGTACAAATTTTAAACCTTGTTTTGAATTCATTTTAAGATCACGAACTTTAAAGTTTGACTTTAATCGTATATCCCCCTTTTTACGACCCTTTATACTACCTGCAATAGAAAGAAGACTTTTGGGAAAGTTTGAGCCCGATAGCTTTAAAACTGAGAGTCTAGTTTGCGTAGAAACAGACGGACGGACTGACGGACAGACTGACGGACAGACGGACATGGCTAGATCGACTCGTCTAGTCATGCTGATCAAGAATATATATACTTTATGGGGTCCCTCTGCAAGGGTATAATAATTCATTGTAACTTTGTAGGAAGTAGCCGTTTTGATTTTAGAAAACTTAAAAACATTAAGATAGAGTTAGCATTAAAATATAGGAATTTACTTTATCTGCAAGGGTATATAAGCTTTGGCTGCCCGAAGCTAGCTTCCTTTCTTGTTTAACTTAAAGTATTTTTTTAATCAAAATGTCGAATTTTTTAGCTGAATAACGCATTTTTGACTTTGAAAAATTAAAAAAAAACTTAAAAATAAAAATTTAAAATCGAGCTTCTCAGGGGGCGGTTTTTTTTAAAAACGAAATGTAAAAGCAGAATGGAAATCCTTCCTATACAGTGATCACCGCAAAACGCCTTTTTTAATAGTGTTCCAGCAATCCCTTTCCCACCGATATATTAGCCGATAGTATCGGCTATTAAAAATTAGTGGATGTTATTTAAATGATATACAAAAGGATTGAATTAAAATAATCCTACCAGTTTTTATAGAAAAAATCGCAAAGTTAGTTGATTTTTTGATGCCAAAGAGCCAAAGATCGCATGCTCCTACGATATGAAATTTTTCAGCACAATAAAATTCGGATCCGCCGTATGCATCCAATTAAAAAGTAAAAGATACTGGTCATTTTTGCTCCACGTTAATGTGTAATCAAATGAGCAGATATTTTTTTCTAATGACCATTGTTTACTTTTAATTATCCTTAAGACGGTTCATAGTTTAATAAAAGGATGTTGTAAAAAAATTGTTGTATACCAATTTTGGACGTACATAATGAGCAAACGGAATTACTTTTTCATTAAAATAGATGCCATATAATTATTTCTAAATGCAATAATTAACTAGCTAACTATTGATATATAAATTGATCAGACATTAATAAACTTTTGGGTCCTTTTTCATATTTTAGGCTATCTTTAAGCTATGGATCCTTTTTGTGTCTAGAATCGGGCTTAGCACACAAAAGTTCATGCAGAATATAGCGCTTTTATCAGCATGACAAGAAACAAGGATCATTTTCTAATAAACGTTTGAAAAAATTAAATTTAAGAACAACTAACCGATTTTGAGCTAATGTTAATAAGCCGTGCTAATAAATTTATTATTAATTATAATTAGTTATTTGTCGAACAATTTATTAATTCAACGTCAGCTCGCGGTATTTTCACAAGGGTTAATAGAATCACGTATATTTACTTTCTAAGTTAAATTCAACCGTAGCGCTGAAAGCTCTGATTGGGACTGAAACGATGTTATAATGCAGTACCCTGATAGCTTAAGTCGTCGTTAGAAGTCTTAAATAGGGTGGGCTTCGTGCTCTCCAATTCGTAAAAACGATTCTCTGTTGCGCCACTCCGTAAACTGGGGAGAGTAAACAAAATTCTTTCATTGGTTCATTTTAATGATAGGGGTTGGAAAGAGCATACAGTGGGGATATTGCTTAATAAGGATAATAATACTTGACAACACGTGGGTGTGGATCATATGTATCTTTTTTTCCGCACTAACAAATAAAAATAAAATGTAAGAAAAAATTACATATTTGTCAGACATTATTTTCTATAAAATAGAGTGCTAGCCGCTAAAACTCAATTTTTGGTATCAACCTTTGTTAAATACAAATATAAATGTTTTCTGCAGGGACCGTAAATAATGATTATTGATCTATTTTTTGAACCAAAAAATCAAGCACTTAGGATCGACATACGCAAAAAAGGAAAACACCATAGTAATCCTCTTTGGTTAATCTATTCATTATCGCCATGATTTTTATTTTTGGGATTTTAATAATATTCCTCAAAAATAATCATTACATTTGAGTTTTAAAATAAAAATCAAAAATAATCATTATTTCTGATCGGAAAAAATTAAACTCAACAATAATGATTATTGTTGATTTTTATTTTTTTTTTATCAAAAATAAAACTTACTTGGACGCCACGGCTTTTCCATACCGATTTTCGGGGTTTTTTACATAGTCCTTTTCTACACTTGTCTTTTTCTCTCACTCTACAATAACTAATTAACTAATGAAGGCCGCCAGCTCGACAATACATACTGGAACAACATTTAACAAAGTGCCACCGCTTTTTGAAATCTCTAGAATGTAAGGAAGCATTGTCCCTTATTATCAAGAAGAGCTTATCCTCTTCTTCATAAGAATCCGCAGAAGAACTTATTTAAATATCAAACCAAGTATAAAAAGGGTTTTAGGTAAGTAGAAATTGGTTAACAGTCTGAAGTATTAGATATTCATAAGAATTCGCGGTCTTTAAAAAATCGATTTAAACTAATACTTCAGACTGTTAACCAATTTCTACTTACCTATTTAAATCCGTTCTTCAAAAACCGCGAATTCTTAAGAAGACGAGGATAATTTCTCTACCTAGCTAAGGACCTTTTTCTTATAGTTCGTTTGACATTTTAATCGACTCTTCAAAAACCGCGAATTCTTGAGAAGAAGAGGAGCTCATTGTGTGGATACTTTCTCTAGCTAGATTAGTGGACTAACTAAATATATAAAAAAGTAGTGGTATTTTTTTAAATGTTGTTTCAGGTTGTGTTAAAGAACTCGCGGCCTTAATTGCTTAAGTAGTTCTTGTAGAATGAGAGAGAAGGAAAAGAGGATTTCGACTGAAATCCATGCTTAAATACATAAACAAAGGCTGGAAGTATCTCCTTTTCTGACTATAAGAATGATACCATTTAACGGGATGCAGAAGCCAAGTTTAAAGTTTTTTTTTCAGAGGTGGTACTTCTGCATTCGATACATAGACTATCATTATTGTTGAGTTTTATTTTTTCCGATCAGAAATAATGATTATTTTTGAGTTTTATTTTTTTTTATCAAAAATAATGATTATTGTGTGAGTTTTAAAATAAAACTCATAATGATTACGGTCCATGGTTTTCTGAAAAGCAAAAAGGTTTTATAAGAAATAAAAGTATGTAGTTCTGCATTCCCTGTTTGACAGCAAATAAAGACAAACGCGCAGATCCACTTATTTTTGCTAAACCTGAGTCGCTGGTGACGTTGAACTAATAAAAAAAAATTGCAAATATTTGAAGAATCACGAACAACGTTAACAAATTGTTACTAAAACTATTAGAAAAGAAATTCACCTTATTTTTGTGATCGGACTTAAATTAATGGAGACATGGACGTTAAAAATACAAAACAAGGGAGAACGCTATAGTCGGGTGCCCCGACTATCAGATACCCGTTGTCCGTTTTTTTGAAAAATTTCTTCTATATTCGGTAGGTATTGATAAACACAATAAAAATGCATTTTTACTTTTCTGAAAAGGTGTGGGCGCCAGACACCTTTTAAAATCTTTAATTGTGGGCGTTAGGCGATTGTGGGCGTTAGAGGGGGCGGGGCCCCCGGCTGAAATAAACTTGCGCTGCGTACGAAGCCCAAGAATTCTCTAGCCTTTGTAGTTTCCGAGATCTCAGACGGACAGACGGACATGGCTAGATCGACTCGGCTAGTGACCCTGATCAATAGGGTTATAGGGTCGGAAACGCTTCCTTCTACATACTTTTGCACGAGTACAATATACCCTTTTACTCTACGAGAAACGGGTATAAATATGTATAATTTTTTGCAGGTTTGGTATGCCTAGTTTTGACATTATTTAAACAAACAAAAAATTTTAATTTATTTTGAATATGGAAATCTACAAGAACTGTTGTCCCAAAAATATTTTTTTTTTTTTTTTTTGTTTGTTATTGGTTTTTTTTAAATATGAAGTTATTATTACGTTAATGCACTTCGAGAAGTACAGGCAAGTGGCCCAACGACACCAAGCACGTGCTTATGTTTATGGTAAACCTATCAAAAGGCAAAGTAAGTGAAGCTTGTATCGACCTTGTTACCACCGAAAAAATGCCGTTTTCAGTACTACACTCTGAAGCTTTTAAAACTTTGACAAGTCCAATTTTTGATGGTCTAAATATGAGACCAGTGTCGTCTAAAAATGTAATGGACCTAATTGGACTGAAATACAAAAAAATAAATCAAAATTTAAAACAATTGTTCAAAAACAAGATGGTGTGTCTTAAAATTGAAACTGCTACCAGATGTAACCGCGGAATTTTGGGTATCAATGCTCAAACTTACACTAATAACCGGATTTGTATTAGAACTCTCGGACTTGCACCAAAGGCATTCAGGAGCCAATTTATGCACAAAATCGAGAAACTTTTAAACGAATGTGAAATTAATAAAAAACAGATACTGCATCACTACCGATAATGGAAGGAACATGCTCAAATCGGTGGACCTTTTGAATGATGAATCTAATGACGACTTATGCAATGGTGACGAAATATTACAAAACCCTATAATATTTTCCATAACTTCTATAAAATGCGCTGCCCATACTCTACAATTATGTGTTACGGATTTTTTGAATAACTCGGACTGTCATGAAATTATTGAA
This sequence comes from Drosophila pseudotakahashii, assembly GCA_035046095.1. Classification (NCBI taxonomy): domain Eukaryota; kingdom Metazoa; phylum Arthropoda; class Insecta; order Diptera; family Drosophilidae; genus Drosophila; species Drosophila pseudotakahashii. The sequence goes on along the minus strand of JAWNOE010000047.1, from coordinate 351,455 downwards.
AAATCTCGTAAAGTAGTACAAATTCTACAAACCCCCTTCAGTAGGTTTGTATTATTTTAAATTTATAGTAATTATTTGATAACAATTTTATTATACCCTTGCAGAGGGTATTATGTGAAGTGAAGGAGACGTTTCCGACCCCATAAAGTATATATGTATATTCTTGATCAGCATGACAAGACGAGTTGATCTAGCCATCTCCGCCTTTCCGTCCGTCTGTTTCTACGCAAACTAGTATCTCAGTTTTTCTTTCTATTGCAGATAGTATATATGTCGGAATCGACCGGATCGGACAGACAGACAGACAGACAGACAGACAGACAGACAGCTATTTGCAAATGTCGAGATCCCTTTCTTCAGTAGACTGGTCTTGTCTTGATAGTCTGTATCTTGATGTTGTTGTTAGAAACTCTAACAGCCCTCCATGGTCTTCCAAACACATGGTTCACTTAAAAAATATAAAAACTAAACTTTATAAGAAGTATAACTCAAAACTCAAAACGCAAAGCCAACAGATTTGCTCCATCACTTCAATTAAATAATGTATCTGCATCTAATGATCAAGATATTGGCAACCTGTTTGCGGATTTTTTCCAATCCACCTATTCCACAAATACGTCCAGGATCAATTGTAGCTACTCCTACCAGCTGCCCCACACTGATGCCATTTTCAGCCCTCTAATTGATGGAGATGAAGTTCTGCGTAGCCTATCCTCGATTAAATTATCATTCTCTGCGGGTCCCGATATGGTTCCAAGCTGTGTCCTTAAACATTGCGCTATACCACTTGCAGTTCCACTGACCATGCTTTTTCAAAAGTCAATTGCTATCGGCACATTTCCAGCTATTTGGAAGGAATCCTATCTTATTCCGCTACATAAAAAAGGTAGTAAATCTGATATAAGCAACTATCGCGGTATAGCCAAACTTAGTGCTATTCCTAAGCTCTTTGAAAAAATTATTTGCGATCAACCGCAGCACCAGTGTCGCTCCATAATATCCTCTAAACAGCATGGTTTTGCAAAGTGCCGGTCTACAACAACTAACCTGCTTGAGTTTACGACCTTTATAAGTCTAGGATTTAAATCCACAAACAGACTGATGTAATCTTTACTGAGTTTAGTAAAGCCTTTGATTCAGTCAACCATGAGCTGCTGATCCACAAGCTCCTCCTCCTCGGATTTCCTCCAACTCTACTGACATGGCTTCGTTCTTATCTAACAAATCGTACCCAAAAGGTCCAGTACAACAGCATTTATTCAAAATCTGTTTCTGTAAATTCGGGAGTACCACAAGGCAGTCACCTTTACTATTTGTCTTAATTTTCAATGATCTTCCTCAAGTAATTGAGTTCTCCAAAGTGCTTATGTTTGCGGATGATGTCAATTTGACCTCACCTAGTTCCTACATGCAGCTCCAGCTTGACTTAAATAACCTTCAATCCTGGTGCCTAGTCAACAAGCTACTGCTTAATCCAGATAAATGTAAATCCATGTCATTTTATCGATCCGATCCATATATTTGTACATACTCAATAGATCACTTTGCACTTGAACGTATTGATACTGTCGTTGATCTTGGTGTCCTATTTGACCCTTTCACCACTAAGCTCCTGTACGTCTCTCTTATTCGTCCTACACTTGAGTATTGCTCTAGTGTTTGGTCTCCACAATATGAGCACTATCAAAATATGATAGAATCCGTCCAAAAGCAATTTCTCCTTTCTGCACTACGAGGCTTAAACTGGGAGAAGGGACGCCGTTTGCCTTCTTATAGAGACAGGTTGCGCCTCTTGGATCTACCTACCTTAAAGGATCGTCGGACCTGTTATGGTGTGATATTACTTCACAAACTCATCACTGGCGCCGTCGACTCAGTTGATCTGTTAGCTACCCTCAATTGGAACGTTCCTTGTAAAGCTACTCGACGATTCCGTCCATTAGCACTTCCTATGTGCAGGTCAAACTACTTCCGTTTCGACCCCTTCCGAATCCTATGTGATATAATGAACTTTACCACCTAATATCCTATGAGTGCTCTGCCAAGGCTAATTCGCTAAAAGTCATTGCGTTCCTTTCATCATCAATTTAATAACTTCTTCTACTTTTAATATTGTCATTTTAAAAATATATGATGTTTACATTTTAATTACTATGTATATAATTTTAAGTTCATTGAGCAGTACATTGCTTTAAACAAACAAATAAACAAATAAACAAGCTGTCGAGCCAAAAGATGTTCATCCATCGATTCAACTCCAGAATAAACCTAATAACAATCGGCAGCCGAATAATAATTGGCAGGCAAATAATAATTAAGGAAGATATAATAAAAATTATCAAAATAATAATCGTTTACTTTATAGGGTCGGAAACGCTTCCTTCTCCCTGTTACATACTTTTGCACGAATACAATGTACCCTTTTACTCTACGATTAACGGGTATAATGAATTATCTCTAAAGATTATAAAATGAAAGATCGATTTTTAAGGGGATACGACTACAGCCCAAACCGTAAGAGCTAGAGCAGCCAAATTTTTGCACAGTATTCCATTGGGGATCTTACCGCCCACTAAGATCCGACATGTCCCCCAGTGGCCCCAAACAGATCCAACATCCTTATTTTTAGAAGAAAAAATTATATGTATTTAGTGCTTAACTTCTAAAGTGGTTGGTATTTTGAAATTTGGATTTTGCCGAATTTTAGGTTTTGAAAAGGTCTAATTAGAAATCTTAAAGAAATTTTGATATCCCTCAAAATTTATAACTCAGCTGCTGGTCTGGCAACCCGAAAAAAGAGAGAGAAGTAGAATATTCATTCGGGAGTAGAAAACGAGAGTGAAAAGTTCGAAAGCGGATAAACGAATGATTAAAAAAAGCAGGCGCTTACATATTGTGAAACTAAAAATAAATAACAATAAATAAAACAATAAATAAATTATTAAGAAGAGCGGGCGCTCACAATATCAGAAGTGGTAAACTTTCGCGGAAAAAAAAAAAAAACAATTTTTGAAACAAAACCAAGAGTTCCAGTGAAAATGGACATACCACTCGACATCAACGAGCACAACGTTTCGACGCTAAAGAAATGGCTTGAAGTACTTAATATGCCGACTACGGGAACCAAGGCGGAGTTAGTAGCCAGGCTTTATACGGTTCCTGAGGAGCGGCGTGGAGCTGGTGCCATCTCACTATGTGAGACCGTCGATCCCAATAACCCAATTGAAAATTGTGCGCGTGATGGTGAAATTCAAGTGCCAAGTGCCAAGCTGGATGGCGTCATTGTCGATCCCAATAACCCAATTGGTAATTCGGAGAATTTTACGCGTAATGGTGAAATTCAAGTACCAGAGGACGCCAAGCTGAAGTTACCAGGAAAGGCAGAAAGAGATGGCGACATTGCGTCCGCTGTTCTCAAATTTTCGGGACTGCTTCAACGGGGACTTAGCGATCTGGCAACTCTAGCTCGTTGTCTGTTTGAGATACGCCACTGGACAGTGGGCGAAAAGTTTGTCGCGTACCTAGAGGATAAAATAATGCTGGCTCATGGAATAAGCATTGACGACGACGAACTTCTGGATCAGGTGATCGAGGGTATTCCGTCCCATAACCTTCGTACCCAAGCACGCATTCAGTGCTTCACGAGCATCGCGGAAATTCGTCGCGCATTTGGTGAGGTAAATCTACCTGAGCAAAAGTTTTTGCGTAAGCCAGAAGAGGTTGGCAGGACCACTAAGGACTTTCGATGCTACAACTGCTATGCTAAGGGCCATCGGAACACCTGGTAGCAGTTTGCCCACTGAACAAGGAAAGGGCTGCGATTAACAGGAACGCGGATGACAACAACTTCGTAAGAGAATTTAAAATTTTTTATAGGCACTACTAACCAGCCTTTGATTACAGCATGCCTCATAGGCATTCTTGGGAGGAATTTTTTAAAAGAATGTGGTCTGAGCTTCAGTCCAGAGGTATTACAGATGGTTACATATGAGAGAGCTGAAATTTGGAATGATAACATGAATATGAAGTTACCAATAGAATCACACAATACGTTGGTTGTAACTGAAGACTGTGAAATAGAACATACAAAGATTTTGGATAATTATGATGAGGTAGCAATTGACAATGGATTAGAGATATTTGAAGAGATTGTTATAAAAATAGTTCTGGAAGTAGTTTCAGAAAAAATTGTTAAGGAAATAGTTATGAAAGTAGTTTCAGAAGAAATTGTTAAGGAAATAGTTATGGAAGCGGTTTCAGAAGATATTGTTATAGAAATTGTTAAGGAAATAGTAACAGAAGTTGCATGTGATAAATTATGTAATGAAGTCGTTGTGCACGAACATTCACAGAGCAAGGATTCGAGTTACAGGATTGCGAAGCACGAGGATGACTTAAGTGGCAGTAGTTTTGTAAAAGAATTAATGGAAATTGATTACACAACAATTAGCGAGCCAGAGTATTTAATAGGTCAAGAAGTTGAAAAAGAAATTGCTGATACATTTAACAGAATGTTCAAAAGCACTTATGTAGAACAACAGAGACCAGACAACCCCCTAATTAAATGTAAAATAAAGCTAAGTTTAGAAAAGTCAAAACCGTTCAGTTGTTCACCTAGGCGATTGTCTTACTCCGAAAAAGAGAAACTCCAAGAGCTGTTAGATAATTATATAAAAGAAGGAATTATTCGACTGAGTGACTCCGAGTATGCATCGCCGATAGTCTTAGTAAAGAAAAAAACTGGTGACCTTAGATTATGCATCGATTTCAGACGATTAAATAAGATACTAATTAAGGACAATTATCCACTGCCATTAATTGGCGATCTTTTGGACAAGTTGGCAGATAAGACTGTTTTTTCGAAACTCGACTTAAAGAACGGATACTTTCACGTTTTTGTTGATGAAGAATCCATTAAGTACACGTCATTTGTCACCCCACTTGGCCAATTTGAGTTCATGCAAATGCCTATGGGATTGAAAAATGCATCACAGGTTTTTCAGCGATTTATAAACAAGATTTTTGAGGACATGATAAGAGAAGATAAGGTTATAGTATACATGGACGATATAATGGTAGCGAGTAAGAATATGGTTGAGCACTTGGATAGTTTGAAGGAAATTTTTGACAGATTAGTTAAGAATAAATTAGAGTTACGCCTAGACAAGTGTGAATTTTTGCGGTCAAGCATTAAGTATTTGGGTTTTCTTATTACAAGCGAGGGAATTAAAGCTGATGACAAGGGTTTGGATGCAGTGGCAAACTTTCCAATCCCAATCAATGCGCATGCAGTTAAAAGTTTTTTGGGTCTTTGTTCCGATTTTAGGCGTTTTGTAAAAGATTTCTCAACCAAAGCTAAACCTTTGTACGATCTACTGAAAAAGGATCGAGAATTCCATTTTGGAGAGAAGGAATTCTCATGCTTTCAAGAGCTAAAAAGCACGCTTTTACAAGCACCGGTACTAGCCATATATAACCATAGAGACGAAATTGAACTTCACTGCGATGCAAGTTCATTGGGGTTTGGAGCAGTTCTTTTTCAAAGGAAACAGGACGGAAGGCTTCACTTTGCTTTGAGAAGGTTCAGAATATATTTACACGGAAAACGCTTTAGGATTATTACGGACTGCAATTCCCTTACCTTGACAATCAATCGGATAGAGCTGAATCCAAGAATTGCGAGGTGGGCTCGAGCAGGCAAACAGATGCAGCATGTAGATGCCCTGAGCAGATGCATGATAGTCGAAACAAATAGTTTCGAAGATAATCTCATTATTTGCCAGCACAGGAATCAGAAGTTGGAAGCAATCAGGAAAAAGTTAGAAAGCTCAGAGAACAAGTTTTTTGAAATGAGAAACGGAGTCATTTACCGAAAAAATAATGAGGGAAAGTTACTGTTCGTTGTTCCAGAAGACATGGAGGATGCAATTCTTTTTAAGTATCATAATGAATTAGGGCACACAGGAAAAGACAAGGTCATAGATGCAATTTCCAAAACTTACTGGTTTGCGAACATGAAGGAGAAAACTGTTAGGCACATAGGCAACTGTTTAAGATGCGTTGCCTTTTCTCCCAAGACTGGAAAAGCAGAAGGATATTTGCATAGCATCCCAAAGGGTAACATTCCATTCGAGACCTTGCATATTGATCATTACGGACCAGTGGACTCGGGAAGACCTGTGAAACACATATTGGTAGTTATCGACGGGTTTACTAAGTTTGTGAGACTTTACCCCACAAAGACTACTGGCAGCAAAGAGGCTGTTCAGGCGCTAAAAGATTGATTTCGATCTTACAGCGGACCGAAGTGCATTATTTCGGATAGAGGAAGTTGTTTCACATCGAACGAATTTACTGAGTTTATGGATGAATGCAATATTAAGCATGTGAAAATAGCTACTGGATCGCCACAAGCAAATGGGCAAGTGGAACGAGTGAATCGAAGTTTAGGGCCCATGATAGCCAAGTTAATAGAGCCAGAAAAAGGGTACTATTGGGACAAGGTTATAGATACTGTAGAATATTCATTAAATAATACGATACATCGTAGCATTAAAGAACTGCCAAGCAAGATGCTTTTTGGAGTACCGCAAAAAGGGAAGACTATAGACGAAATAAAAGAACTATTAAATGAGGTTAATAAATCAACAGATGTCCGTAATCTTGAAGAGATCCGAGAAAATGGAGAAGTTAATATTATTAGAAATCAGATTTACAATGAAGAATATTACGACGAAAAAAAGAACAAACCGACGGAGTACAAGGTAGGCGATTACATTATGGTAAAAAATTTTGATTCCACAGCAGGAGTGTCGAGAAAATTGTTACCTCAACATAAAGGGCCTTATAAGATAGAGAAGATTTTAAAAAACGATCGGTTTCTGATTAAAGATGTAGAAGGGTTTCAGCTCTCTCGTAATCCATATCATGGTGTTTGGAGTAGACAAAACATTAAACATTGGATAAAAAAAAGTAGTTAATTCTGTAAAATGACATATTAAATTGTTATGTCTAGGTATAAAATCGTTGTTTGCTTTAAATTGTAAATGGTTATGGCTAAATCTTCAATCGTTGTATTAAATTGTTATGTTATTGTTGTATTAAAGTTGTATTAAATTGTTATGTTATTGTAAATTATTATGCTTATGTCTTAAGGATGTTTTCTATAACCTAAAATTGATATGTTAAATGTTTGTAGTAAGTTTTAAAATTGTTAAATTAATATGGTTAAAGTATCATAAGATGAAATTTTGTTATTTATAATGACGCTTAAGGATCAGGAGATCTTATGGTCAGGACGGCCGAATTGTAGCAGGCTGGGCACTTTATAACTCAGCTGCTGGTCTGGCAACCCGAAAAAAGAGAGAAAAGTAGAATATTCATTCGGGAGTAGAAAACGAGAGTGAAAAGTTCGAAAGCGGATAAACGAATGATTAAAAAAAGCAGGCGCTTACATATTGTGAAACTAAAAATAAATAACAATAAATAAAACAATAAATAAATTATTAAGAAGAGCGGGCGCTCACAATTTAAAATTAACTTTTCGATTTAAAAAATCTAACCCGCTGCTCCGATCAAGATGATTTTTGGATCATTAGTTATTCTATGGCCTAAATACTTAAGTTTAATTTAACATTTTTAACATTTTTTTAGTATTTTTAAAGAATTTATTAAGATTTTCTTAGTTATTGCGTCGCATTTTGCGACGAAACTCAGAGAGCGGATGCCGAGAGAGCGACGGCCGAGAGCGCAACAGCCAAGGAAATTGATGAGGAGGAGGGGGAAGTGCTGTGTGGAAAGGGGAGGGGCGGCAAGGGGCAATTTAAGTTAAAATTTGTTTTGGATTTTAAAATCTTATACTGCTGCTCCGATCAATATGATTTTCGATCAATAGTCAGTTCTGTGGATCAAGTGCTTAGGTTTTTTTTTCAAAAAGTATTTTTCATTTTGTAGCAGAAGTAAAAGCCCTATTTAAAGTCGGCCATGAAAGAAAATAGACAAACTTACTACATATTCTGTAAGCAAAGGCAAAATCTTAAAATTCGAATTTCAGAACACGTACGGAAGATTGAACTGTAAGAAATCAAATACGTTACTTCTTCAGATATTTATGCATGTAGGTATGTATATTTGGATATGTTTTGATTTGTATTGTGTGTGTTTCTATTTGAAAGTAGATGATGTGTTTAAATACAAATAAAACAAGAGAGAACACTATAGTCGGGTGCCCCGACTATCAGATACCCGTTACTCAGCTAAGGGAGTGCGAGGGAGATAGATATATAAAATCTTTGATCGGGCATAACTTTTTAACGAAAGGTCCGATTTGAAAAATTTCTTCTACATTTCGATAGGTATTGATAATCACAATAAAACTGCAAAACTTTCCCAAAATCTTTAATGGTGTGGGCGCCAGACACCTTTCAAAAAATGGTTTAGGGCGGTTGAGGGCGTTAGAGGGGGCGTGGCACCATTTTGAAATAAACTTGCGCTGCGTAGGAACTCCAAGAATATGCATGCTAAATGCCAATCCTCTAGCTTTTATAGTTTCCGAGATCTCAGCGTTCATACGGACGGACAGACGGACAGACGGACAGACGGACATGGCTAGTTCGACTCGGCTAGTGATCCTGATCAAGAATATATATACTTTATAGGGTCGGAAAAGCTTCCTTCTCCCTGTTACATACTTTTGCACGAATACAATATACCCTTTTACTCTACGAGTAACGGGTATAATGATCACCTTCCTTTCAGCCAATGCTCAATCTTTCTAAGTTATTTGTAAAGTTTAAAACTTATAATTATCGATCATATGCGGGAACCTGAAAAAATAGTTACTTCGCTACTTTTGTATGGGATGCCAATCTTTGCGTGTTTGTATAAAAGTTTTCATTTTATTCAAAACTAGAAATTTGAAAAAACAAATTCCAATTTAAAAACAAATATATTTGTGCGCTCAATAAAATTGCATTGATAACATTGTAACTGAAAGCAAAGTACAAAAATTCGCGACTTTCACATGGATCACATTCATTTATTATATGTTTTTAATTTTTATTGATTCGACAAGGATGAAATCTCAAGTTAGAAGAGGGCTATACTAAAAAATACACTTGCTCTTTTTTGCCACAATTCGTTTTTTGGGAGTGAGAAGGATATAATGATAATCAGCGTTAGGACAGTAGCAAGTGTAAAAAATGGGGACGATCAAGCGCACAATGAACTCTCTGAGAGAGCTTGCCTAAAGAGAGAGGAACAAGCACAAGATTGACCGTGGTGTGGCAAGGAGGTAGGGTTTAAATTCACAAATATGATTTCAATTTGGTTTAAAAAAACTCTCTTTAGTACACATTTTGATCACTTTTTTGAGTTAATTTTAAAACCAGTAACTTTGAAGTTTTTCTTTAATCGTATATCCCCCATTTAACGACCAATTATATGACCCCCTCCAGAAATTTTAAGTACGCCTATGTGCTAGGAACAGGCCAAAAAAGGGTTCTTTGTTTTTCTAACACATCATGAAATGTTAAGATTGGCTATCTGAGCGCTCCATTTGACAACGAAAAATGAAAGAGCAATCGTTACCAAAAAAATTATTGCTAAAATCATTTGATGGCTTAGACGTCTCCTAAAAATCGGGCGACTCTGTCCCTGATGTTGACTATGCGGTTCATTACCCTGTTGAATTTTTAGATTCTTTAAATCTAGCAGGGATTCCGCAGCATAATCTGTCTCTGAAGATTTGAGCACCAGAAATGTTATTGCGAAATTTAGGTCCCCCAAAGTTATGCAATGGGACACGAATGCAGATAAAAGGTCTTCATAAGAATGTAATCGAAGCAACGGTATTTGCGGGATTCGCGAAGGGGAAAACAGGATCCTATTAATACCGTTTGGTCAACCGGACGCGCCAATTTTTCTTGAAATAAGAAAGTCCTGACAACCGTACTCCAAACAAATTTTAAGCGAACGAAGTCGCTTCGGGTATAGCTAGTCTCTATATATAAAGCTATCAGTAAGAAAACTAGGAATCAACGCATAGACAAAACCACTGGTTAACAATATTAATATGCATTTTTATTACATTCTAATAACTTTAAACTGATTTGCTAAGATTTATTGGGGCTCCCCAAGTGGCCCCAATCGCTTACAATTGGAAAAAAGGTCAATTTTCTTTTCAAAAAATCTGGACGCTAAACCGTTTAACCAATCGAATCCGTGTTTTCGCCAAAAAATAGTTTAAGACATTATAAATGTTCAAAAAATTTGACCGCTTAGATTTAAGGCTTTTTACTATTTTTAACACCCGTTCTACGGGACGTTCTTCAAACGTCGAAAAATGGCACTTCTAAACTGAGTATCAAAAATTGCTTCGGTAAAGTTTTTCCTGAAACTTTACCGATTCATTTGATGGTTTAAAGCTCTAACTACCTTCTAAAGGAAGAAACTAAACAAAAAGTCGATCTATTATCGAATTTAGTTGTCTCCAATTTTAATTTCCGCAGGCGAAGCTGCGGGCTACCGACCCTGCTAGTCAATATGTAAAAAGGTAACTACAGTGCATGGGTTCTCAAATATTAAGTACTAGCAGGGTCGGAAGCCGCAGCTTCGCCTGCGGAAATTAAAATTGGAAATTATGAATACATTTCTTTGCTACTTATTTTAAATTTTAAAAATTCCTAATTTTTGATTTGATTAAAATTTTTATGCCCTTGCAGAGCGTATTATAATTTCAGTCAGAAGTTTGTAACGCAGTGAAGGAGACATTTCCGACCTCATAAAGTATAAATATTCTTGATCAGCACCAATAGCCGGGTCCATCTAGATGGACTTTTCGGAAAGTTGCACCGCGATAGCTTTAAAACTGAGAGACTAGTTCCCATAGAAACGGACAGACGGACAGACGGTCTGACCGTCTGTCTCTCAGTTTTAAAGCTATCGCGGTGAAACTTTCCAAAAAGTCTTCTTTCTGTTGCAGGTAGTACATATGTCGGAGAGAGCCGGATCGGACCACTATATCTTAAGGCTCCCATAGGAATAATCTAAAAAATTAAAAAAAATTTATTGTAACTTTGTAGGAAGTAGGCTTTTTGATATTTGACAACTTAAAAACAAAATTTTAAATAGGCACGCAGAATCTGGAATCCCTGGAACTGCACCGATAGAGTGAGCATTAAACTATTGGTATACACTGACAAAAAATGGAAAAGTAAATTTAAATATCCGCCTATTGAATCCAAAATCTCATATTTGGTATTTACATGCAATACAAAAAACATTGTATTAAATACGAATCATATTAAAATGCTTAGTTTAATATTAAAATATTTAAATCCAAGAAGGGCATTAAAATTGGGTATATTTTTTTTAAGTATTATATTTATCGTTAATATTTTTAGAATTAAAAAACCTATTGAAATTAAAAATGTTTCATATTAATTTTTCCTATTCAAAATATTTTATTTTAAAGTTGTTAATATTTTTAAAGTAAAAGTAAAGTAAAGTAAAAATAAAATGTTATATTTTAAGATGTAGAAAGTTTTAAATGTTCAAGAACGTGTTAACTTTCTATTTAAGTTGAACTTATGCACACCCGCGTAACATGGTGCGATGGCCAGACTAGACTAGTGAACAGAGGCACTCCGCAAGGATGTGTACTATCACCCCTCCTGTGGAACATCGCGGTAAATAAACTACTGCGGTTTCTCGAAGGAGGAGGCTTTAAAGTAGTGGCATACGCAGACGATGTTGCTATCATCTCTAATGGTAAGTATCCATAAACTCTGTGCGATCTTATGACCGCAAAACTAAAAATACTATCGGAATGGACGACAAAGAACGGACTTGGGGTAAATCCCTCAAAATCGAAACGAGTCCTTTTTACAAATAGGTACAAAATTCCACAACTTAACCCACCAACTCTAAACAACTGTAATCTCTCTTTTAGCGAGTACGCAAGATACTTGGGGTTAGTATTAGATAAGCGTCTTAAATGGGGTGTAAACAACCAAGAGAGAACCAACAAAGCGACCATTGCATTTTGCACCAAATCGGCAGTCATTCGACTGAGGAATACGGGGCAATGGAAATCCCAGCTCTATGGTCACGCTAAGATTCTTCAGCATGACAATCTGATCCCTCCAAAAACGGATCTATGTAAAACCCGTGAATACAGTCACACACCCTTCGAAGCTCTGATCCCAGGTAGGGACGAATGGGATCGGGTCCGACCGGGCTCAATAGACGCAATCTGCTTATATACAGACGGCTCCAAACTAGACGGACACGTAGGTTGAGGTATATACTGCAGTGTCTTCCAAGCGGAAGTGCATGCTATAATGGAAGCACTCGTCTGTTTAAGGGACATAAACACCCAAGACACCCATATAAACATATATAGTGATAGCCAAGCGGCTATTAAATCAATCTACTCGACTAACACTAACTCCCGAACAATAGTAGACTGTCGCAAATCTCTTAACGAGATGGCTAGTCAGTTTACTGTCAGCCTTATATGGGTTCCGGGCCACCGGGATATCGAAGGCAACTGTATGGCGGACGAGCTAGCCAGGCAAGGCACCACCATACCTCTCCTTCCAGGAAAGTAGAATGTTGGCATGCTACGTCTTAGCTAATTATTAAAAACCAGTTCACCAAATTAGCCAACATACATTGGCAAAACACACCACAGTGCCGAATGTCTTACCAGACCAGCCTGCAATAAACAATAAAAAAACACTGGAATTACTTAAATTAAGCCGCACGAAGTGTGGCATGCTAATTCGAGTTCTCACAGGCCACTGGCGCACACGCCGGCAGCCTAAAAGCCCCAAAAAATTATTTTTGTAAAAGCTGCAGGGATGAGGAAGAAGAGGAAACGGTGGAACACCTACTCTGTTCTTGCCCAGCTCTACGCAGCCTTAGACTGAAACATTTCGGATATCCCTTCATAAATGACCTGACCGAAATATCGGAGATAAAGCTTAAGAATTTAAGCTCTTTTATTAAATCCTCCGGATGGGGGACTTGCTGATCAACCAACCTAAAGGTTGAAAGAGAGATCATACGGTATCCATAGAGGTCTAAGTGAGCCAGGCTGTAGTCTGGCAGCCGTCCTAACCTAACCTAACTTAGAAAATCTAAATAAATTCTTTATAAAATACTACAAAAATTTTAAAAACTTGAAAAATTAAACTTAGGCATTTGGGCCATAAAATAACTAATGATCCAAAAATCTGATCGGAGCAGCGATATAGATTTTTTAAATCGAAAAGTTAACTTTAAATGTAGCCTCCAAATTATGGGGGCTATCGGAATTTCATTTAGATTTTTAATTAGGCCTTTTCAAAACCTAAAATTCGGCTAAATCCAAATTTCAAAATTCCAACCACTTTAGAAGTTAAGCAATCCACTATGCCAAATTTTTTTCGGCCAAATATTAATGTTGGAGCTGATTGGGGCCACTGGGGGGACTATCGGATCTTAACTCCCCAATGAAATACTTTGCAAAAATATCCCCTTAAAAATCCTTGTTTTATTTTATGAACTTTAGAGATAATCATTCTATTATTCCTATACGCATGCGAATCAAAACGTTTTTACCACGTAAATTCACCAAATTACCGTTTTGATCGACTATGCGTATAGATAGTGTGCTTATTTCATCACAGTTGATTGGTAAATAAATTAGGTTATGTGGTCATTTTATACCCAGGCGGAACATTGATACCAAACTCTTGTAACTTATGATTCGGTGTGTTGTCTACATATGGCCCGCTGATTATATTGCATTTCAAGCGAATTGTGTTAATTTTTAATATGTTCACAGTCTGATCTGATAGATAGATTTTTGTAGGATGTGGTTCTAGTACTCCTTGATGGAAACCAAACACTTGTCAAACTGATCTTTCCTTATTAAAGTAAACTGACTCGCGTATTGTAATTATTTCAACTTGAAGTGTATTATTATTACTTTTAATTTTAAAAGTTTTTTTAAGGCCATAGTCTTTTAATTTGTTTTATGTTTGTAATTGACCTTAGATACTTTACTCCATCATTCCAAAAAATTGTATGATGTTTATTGGTTAACCAAATTGCAGTCATTCGAAATTTTGTGTTAGTTACAAAGATATTATTCAAGTTGGGATCTTGTTCAAATACTATTCCAATTTCCTTTAGAATGAAATTATTATTATTATCAAAGAAGCCATGCACATCAACTGAAACAATATCTTTTAACATTTTCCTATTGTTAAACAACTCGCTGTACTACTTCGTTTAAAGGGTTATACTCAACTAAACGATCATGTATGAGGAGGCAATAAGTTCTGTTGAAATTCTCACATCAATAGTACCAGTCTTCACTGACTTGTTTTTATATGAAAGATCAATAACAATGATAAGGGCTTTCAATTAAAAATACTTTTGTGTCAAAAATGATTGTGATTCACGGTTATAGTAACTAGTTTTAAATCTTGTGAACATTTCGTATAGATGGGCATACTGATTCTTACTAAAATCGACATTTAGATTATCATATGGATATGATTCAGAGTTCAAGTGAACTTTCAAGTTTGATAAATTATTTGTAATAAGTTCTCTATCTAGTCTAAATCCAATTATTGCGAATCTTGGCCGTTCTCGATTAGCAGATATTTTCACATTCCAGCTTTCGGGGTTAACATATGAATCCCAACTACGAAAAGCTATTGGAAGGTTTACACCACTTTCATCTTAATTTTTGTTAAGTCGCTCGGAGTTACATGGGGAACTTTCTAGGTTATATTCGTCATTTCCAGCTTAAAAGTTTGCTCATTTTTACTTTCTTCAAACACATCACTGAGATTTTTAGTAAGCATCAACACTAGTTAATGATTACAATTTAAAACAAGAGAGAACGCTATAGTCGGGTTCCCCGACTTCAGATACCCGTTACTCAGCTTAAGGGAGTGCGAGGGAGATGGAGATATACAATTTTTATCACGCATAACTTTTGAACGAATAGTCCGATTTGAAAAATTTCTTCAACATTTCGATAGGTATTGATAAACATAATATAACTGAATTACTTTTCCGAAATCTTTAACGGTGTGGCCGCCAGACACATTTCAAAAAATTGTTTAAGGCGAATGTGGGCGTTAGAGTCGGCGTGGCGCTCGGCTGAAATAAACTTGCGCTGCGTAGGAAGACAAAGAATATGTGTGGGTAATCCCAACTTTCTAGCTTTTGTAGTTTCAGCGATCTCAGCGCTAATACAGGCAGACAGACGGACAGACAGACATGGCTAAAACAATTCGGCTAGTGATCCCGATCAAGAATATATATACTTAATGGGGTCGGAAACGATTCCTTCTACCTGTTATATACTTTTGCAGGAATACAATATACCCTTTTACTCTACGAGTAACGGGTATAAAAACCTTTTGTAATTCTCAGCAAATCCCAACAAATTTTTTTAAGAGACAGATAAGTTGAAGTGAGGTTCCGTAGAAATTTCGTCTCCACTGCTCCATCCAGAATTTAACAGATTTTGAGTTTAAGGATCATCCAAAAATACCAAATTTTTTAGGGTGGTAGTCATACCAACAAATCGTGCTTTGTCAATCTCACATCCATTTATCCAAAAAGTAAGCCATACAATTATTTGTAAACAAAAGTGGTAACAGGTCAGTTGTGGATCCATTCGGTGAATCTTTATACCCTTGCAGAGGGTATTATGATTTCGGTCAGAAGTTTGCAACGCAGTGAAGGAGACGTTTCCGACCCCATAAAGAATATATATTCTTGATCAGCATCACTAGACGAGTCGATCTAGCCATGGTCCGTCTGTCCGTCTGTTTCTACGCAAACTAGTCTCTCAGTTTTAAAGCTATCGGGCTCAAACTTTCCCAAAAGTCTTCTTTTTCTTTTTCTTATTATTATTATTATTATTATTATTATTATTCTATTGCAGGTACTATATATGTCGGAACCGACCGGATCGGACAACTATATCTTACAGCTCTCATAGGAAAGATCGAAAAAAACGTAAAAAAAATCTAGCTTTGGTTTTTTTTGAAATATTACCTTCTACTTTTGGGAATACTATTTTATAAATATTTCTGACTTTGGAATAAAATTTTTAAAAAATCGGATGACTATATCATATAGCTGCCATAGAAACGGTCGGAAAATTAAATGGAAATTATTAGGAAAAAAAATTATATCTTTGTTAACTTTTATTACATTTTCTTCTTCTCTGGGATATGGCTTTTCCTTAACGTTTCAAAATTTCGTATTAAATTTAACAAAATTCGGCCGGTTTTATTATATAGCTGCCATAGGAAGGATCAAAAAATTATTGCCCCAGTAATACGAAAGCAGCTAAAATTTGGATTGTTGTAACATATACGCAAGTTAATTTAATAAATAGGAATGATCTGCAAGGGTATATAAGCTTCGGCTGGCCGAAGCTAGCTTCCTTTTTTCTTTTTAATAATTCCTTGAAAGTTAAGGTAGCTTTCGTGAGGATGCATGTACAAGTCTTGATTTCATCGTGTGCGTAAATGTTCGATTATACGATAAATAAGTATGAAACTCTTTTTTTGAAATACTCTCAAATGAGTAAACCTTTTCTCGAACATTTAAAATTTCGATCATTGTTGTCCATTCGTCCTTTTATATTATACTCGAACAATTAGTAATGCTCGAATGAGGGTATAAACCAGGTCTTTTATTATAAACTAGCTTTACATCTGAGTATTCTCTCTCTGTTCGCTTAGTGTCTAAATTTTTGATTTTAAAATTCTCAAAGTTTTCATTCTCAACTCGGTTGAGTCCGCCGTTCGAATGCAGATTATTTATTTGTGTTAAAACCATTATCTCTAATAATATATTGAAAATAGTTGACGACGCGAGTGCATTGTGCATTGTTGCGCTCTCTCGCTCTGCTACATCTCCCAACTTCAGTCACCGGCTCTCATTTTCGAGTTAACGGTTCTTCGCTGAATTGGTCTTATCGTGCTCTTTTTTTTCCTCTGCGTTCTCACAGCTGTTTGTTGGCGCACTCATCTAAATCTTTCTGTTTACATTTTTCTACATTCTCCATTTTTAACTTACTTTAACTTGTAAGCGATGTCCGCCTGCTGTGTTGTTGGTTGCCAATTTATTGGCAAAATCACTTCTCGACAGCCGATTGTTAGTTGCTGGTTATGTGAAAACATTGCGCACGCTAAATGTGCAGACTTTGGGCATAGTGCGGACCAAATTGCGGAACGTACATATCAAAATTGATATTAGATCATTTATGAGGCAAATGGAGCTGGAGTTCCAGGCTTAACGTGCCGGATTTACGGACTTGTTAAGTCGGTTTAATCTTTTCGACTCCATCTTTAAAGGTCGTATTCTTCTTAATCAAGTATCATTAAATATAAATCGTAGTCCTACACTGCCTAATATCTTTTTACATGTTCCAAATCTCTCGAGCAACCTCTCTCTTCCAAACCCCAGTGCAAGCTATGTGTCGTGCGATGAGGACGATCCCAATGGGAACGAGTCATCAACAACTGATGCCAGGGTGCAATCCCTGCCAGATTCTGATAACCGGTCACCGGCTGCTGCCACTTTTGGGGCTCTGTCGCATCTCTTACTGCCTCACGCTAATACCCTTGCGCCTCCTCCTGTTCAGCAATAGCCCAGCTCTCCCTTCTCCAGTATCACCCACTGTCATGGTACCTATGAAATCCATTTTTGTGTCTAGGTTGAATGCAGCACTAACAGTGCGTGATGCATCATATTGTCACAAACCTCTCCCCATCGACATCACCAAATTTAATTTTAAACAGATAAGAGATTACTCTTCATTTAAAATACTTGTTCCTGATGGGTTGTTCTCCAAACTTCTTGATCCCAATTTTTGGCCTGCTGATATAATTGTTCACGAGAATAAAAAAAATAGTTCCCTTTCCATGACTTCCTCGTTGACGCCAAGTTTTGGTTTAAATTCAAAAAACGAAATTTTCTAATTTTCTATCAGAATGTTCGGGGACTTCATAGTAAGCTCTCTACGCTTTATAAAATCAGTTAAATTTTTGAAGCAAATGTTATTGTATTAACTGAGACCTGGCTTAACCAATCCGTACACGATCGTGAGATTTTCTCTAATAACTTTTTTGTTTATCGGAAGGATCGTCTGACCCGTAGAGGTGGAGGCGTTCTTCTTGGAGTCTAAACCAATTTAACTTCTGAGCTTGTTGATATTTCTGAATCATCTTGTATTGAATTTATTTCCGTAAAATTATCTTTCCCTAAAACTAATATTTTTCTAGCTTGCTCCTAATTTAACTGGCTCTGAATTTAACGTGTATCTATTGCACCTGTCCGCCATACATTCTATCTCCTTGTTGCATGCTGAAACTGACCAACTTATTGTGCTCGGTGACTTTAATCTTCCCAATATTTCTTGGCTGGAGAGTAATGACTCATTGGCAATGATTCCTAGGATGCAACATGACTTTATTGATGGACTAGTTTGACTATTTTTGCAGCAAGTTAACAGAATTCCCAATCATATTGGCCGTCTTCTTGACTTAATCATTGTTTTTGATAGTAGCGATGCTGAAGTTAGTCGTATTCCGCCACTATCTTTACCTGAAGGTAGTTACCATCCTACTCTTCAGCTCTGTATTAATGGATTTTTTAATAACCCTAGGACTGTTGTAAATGTACAGCCCAGTTTGTGTTTTAGAAGGACTGATTACGCTAAACTAGTGGAATCTTTATCTACAGTAAGCTGGTCCTATCTAGTTGACCTTCATGTAGATGATGCGGTTGGGTACTTTTATGAAGTCCTTTACCGTCTATTTGATGTACATGTCGCTCTCGCCTCCATGAAGAAATCTTACAGCTCTCCATGGTTTACCCGGCAACTATCTTATTTAAAGAATGGACTAAAGAAAAACTAGACTGTTTAAACGGTTAAAATATCCGGCTTGCAGACAGACTTTGCTAAATATAGTTCGGCTAAGGCGGAATTTATTCAGTACAATTCTGACTGTTAAAAAAATTACCTGCCTCGTTGTAAGCGGGATTTCAAATGCAATCCTAAACTTTTTTTTCTTTCGTCAATTCAGAAATCTAACTGCTTCCCACCTTCTCTTTTTTTTAATATTAATGTAGCATCTGATGACAATAATATTTCCAACTTATTCGCAGATTTTTTTCAATCGACATATACAGAATGCAATAGTGTTACTAATATAGATTACCCATACCCTCTACCTCATTTGAACTCTATCTTCAAACCAGTCATTAATGTTTCTGATGTTCTACAGAGTCTTGATACTCTCAAGCTCCCATTTTCACCGGGTCCTGATTGTATACTCAGGAATTGCTTATCCTATCTTGCTCTTCCCTTAACATTGATATTTAATTTGTCCCTAAGTCGAGGACGATTTCCATCCATATGGAAGGAATCCTTCATTGTTCCATTGTTTAAAAAAAGGGAACAAGTCCGATATCTCAAATTATCGTGGTATTGCTTAACTTAGTTCAATTCCTAAAATTTCGAAAAAATTATAACCTGCCAGTTGCAGCATCATTCCCGGTCTATTATTTCACCTTGTCAACAGGGCTTCACTAGATGTCGTTCTACTTCTACTAACCTACTGGAGTTTACGTCTTTAATTACTAGAGGTTTTCTGACACATCATCAGACTGATGTGGTCTATACAGATTTTTCGAAAGCTTTTGATTCAGCGAACCACAGGCTTCTTATTTATAAACTCTCCCTTTTAGGTTTTCCTCCAAATCTACTTGAGTGGATACTTTCCTACCTTTCTAAGAGAACTCAAATGGTCTGTTTTAACAATATAATTTCAAAAATAATTAACGTTACGTCTGGAGTGCCACAGGGTAGCCACCTGGGTCCTTTACTCTTTGGCTTAATGATTAACGATCTACCTAATGTTATTAAATCATCTACCGTATTAATGTATGCAGATGATGTCAAGCTATGTTTGTCCATGTGTTTACCTAACTCATATAATCACCTTCAATTATATATTTACTGTTTGTATACGTGGTGCATGATTAACATGTTAAATTTAACTTATTCTAAATGTAACTTTATGACCTTTTATCGTTGTAATTCATCTCTGTATTCTTATTCTATTGGAAAAAACGCCCTTGAACGTATTTTTTCAGTTCAGGATCTTGGCGTTTTATTTGATCATAAACTTAGTTTTAAAGACATACTATATCTAACAAACCAGAAGTCTTTTTGCATTTATGAAACGTTGGTCAAGGGAGTTCGATGATCCTTACACAACAAAGCTTTTGTATGTTTCTCTTGTTCGTCCGTCTATGGAATATTGCTCATGTATATAGTCTCCTCAAATTAGCTGTTACCAAAACAATTCTTTCTATTTGTTTTGAGAGGATTAAACTGGGACACTGGTAGTCGATTGCCCTCTTATCTTACGAGGTTGCGCCTGCTCGACTTACTAACCCACCGTAGAAAGTGTCATGGAGTTATGTTCTTAAACAAACATATTAATGGTGATGTCGACTCCCCTTTTCTTCTTAGTTCACTTAACTGGAATCTACCCTGTAGAACAGTTCGTCCGTTGTCCCTGCCAATATGTAGATCTAATTATGCCCTGCATGATCCTTTTGTGTTCTGTGTGATGACTAAATTCACTGTGTCACAACTTACTCTTTGATACCCCTAATGCTACTAATTATAACAAACTTATGTATTTTCTGTCTTCAAATAATTTGCAAATTCTTTGTGAGCATATTTTAAACTGTCTATTGTTTTAGCGTATTTTTCCTTGTCCGCGATTCCGCTTACTTGCCCAAAACGGTTTAGGGCTCCACGCGTATCAAGCTTTGCTTGGGCCACTTGTTTGTACTGACCATAGTCAATCAACGTCCAAGATTATACCCGGAGCGACTTCGGTCGCTTAAAATTAGTTTGGAGTACGGTTATCAGGACTTTCTTATTTCCAGAAAAAATCACGCGTTTTTTTAAATATTATTACTTTAAAACTTCTGAGTAAACAAAATTTTTAGAAGATCCTTTCGGACCGAGGATAAGGCTACTGGCAGAGCTAATGAGAAAAGCAATCTAAGATCTAGTCCAGCCAGCTTTCAAATCTGCCCCTCCGATTAATTTATAGTTATTGCAAAGCAAACTTTTAGAGGGAATTGTAGCCTCTTAAACTGAAACGGCAGAGCGGACGGTTAATAGGATCCTGTTTTCCCCTTCGCGGATCCCGAAAATACAGTTTCTTCGATTTAATTCTTATGAAGACCTTTTACACATTTATACATTTAAAGAATTTAAAAATTCAACAGGGTAATGAACCGCATTATCAACATCAGGGACAGAGTCGACCGATTTTTAGGAGACTTCTAAACCATCAAAAGAGTTTAGCAATAAATTACCGGTTGCTCTTTCATTTTTCGTTGTC